>VUQS01007355.1:13651-49880 GCA_015108495.1 Heterochromis multidens
TATATAAGTATTTGTTAAAAAAAAAAAAAAAGTAAAAAGATGGAAATTATTAGTGCAAAATATCACTGGGAGTTTAAACTGTTAACTATAGTTTTAAAATTGTCAACTAAATATATCGAACAAATTATGCTGTCGACTAACTATACTGGATCAACAGTAAAATTCAGTTAAATTAGCTAAAAAAATATAAAATAAAATAATACTAATTGTTTCAGTCCCACCTCCTCCTTTGTTACCCAGGTCTGCGTCCCTATGTCTTGGTCCTAAGGGCAAAATACTGAATCCCAAAATGTGTCTGTGGATGCAGCTCAAGAGTAAAAATGCTTTGAGTGCTATGTGAGAGTAAAGAAACACTATATAAATTACAGTGCGTTTACCATGGATTAAAGTAGGAGAGAGTAAAATACAGAGAAATCTTACAGATGAGGACAAAATTATTCAATTCAATTTTATTTATATAGCGCCAAATCACAACAAAAGTCGCCTCAAGGCGCTTTATATCGTAAGGTAAAAACCCTACAATAATACAGAAAATCAGCCCCCCTATGGAATTTAAAGTGTTTGGTAAAAGTTTCCCAAGTGCTTTTTTAGCAGAGCGAGGGATTTTCAACATAGCATTTCTAAACATACTAGTTTTCTTTAGAAAGTATAAATTATTTCTGTCAGCACACAATAACAGAATTATTTCAGAAAACAAAAATGACCAGGGTCATTATTATTACCCCCTGAAAAACTGACCTTTATATTGAGCCATAGCACAAACCACTGCTGTGCAATGATGTGCTTTAACTTTGTAATGCTTAAAGCTTATAAAATCAAGTTAAAACTGAGGGTTATCTTCCAATTTACACACAGTATAAAAACTTCAGCAAGAGTTTGGGCTGTTACTCAATGCCAAAAACAAAAGAAATCAGTTTAGACTTGAGAAAAAGAATTGTTGATGCTCACAAAGCAGGAGATGGATATACAAAGTTTTCACAGCGTTTCCAAGTGTCAACAACTGGAGTGAGAAGCATCATCAAGAAATTCAGAGAGAGCCACACAGTACAGAACAAGCCTGGCAGAGGTAGGAAGCAAAGATTTCAAAGACTCTGGAAAAAAAAATAGTGAGAGATTCAATTCAATTCAATTCAATTCAATTCAATTCAATTCAATTCAATTCAATTCATACAGCACCAAATCACAACACCAGTCACCTCAAGGCGCTTTATATTGTAAGGTAAAGACCCTACAATAATACAGAGAAAATCCCAACAATCAGACGATCCCCTGTGAGCAAGCACTTGGCAACAGTGGGAAGAAAAAACTCCCTGTCAACAGGAAGAAACCTCAGAGAGAACCAGGCTCAGAGAGGGACAGCTATCTGCTGCGACTGGTTGGGGGTGAGGAGAGGAAGACAGGACAACAAACACTGTGTCTTTTGTCACAATCTGTCAAAAATGTGTCTAAAGACCCCAGAACAACTGCCAAGACTCGAGTGAAGAACTGAGCCAAGTCAGGAATTGTAGTCTCAAAGAAGACAATCACTAGAACCCTGCACAGGAATGGACTGCGAGGTTACAGACCAAGAAAAACTACACTTCTGCAGAAGAGACACCTTCAAGCTAGACTGAAATATAAGGACAACCTGGAGAAAGATTATACATACTGGAAGTGCGTCCTTTGGTCAGATGAGATGAAACTAGAGCTCTTTGACCACAGAAACGCTGCTTATGTTTGGAGAAAGAAGGGAGAGGCGTCCAACCCAAAGAACACCGTCCTCACAGTGAAGCACGGTGGTGGGAGTATTATGTTGTGGGGACGCTTTAGCCCATCTGGAACTGGGAATCTCATCAAAAAGACCAAAGTGAACATTACTGATTGGCCTGCACAAAGCTCTGACTTGAATCCCATTGAATCTGTGGGCTGAACTGAAGACCAAGGTCCATGCCAGAAGACTATAAAATCTGAAGGAGCTTGAGAGATTCTCTAGAGAAGAATGGGCTGGGATTGCTCAGGAGACGTGTGTGAGACTTGTTGAAAACTACAAACGACTGCAGGCTGTTATCCAGCAAAAAGGAAACACAACCGACTGTTAGCATCTGTGTAAAAAATTGCTTGCTCTGTTTAACAGCACTTTAAAAAAAATAATTTTCATAGAGGGGCTAAAAATTCTACCCTCATCTGTATAAACTTGATAGTGTATTTTCATAACATGAGTTAGCCGATATAACAAACAGCTGGGCAGCACAGTAGTGCACCAGTCACCTCACAGCCAAAGTTAAAGGAGTCTTCATGCATCAAATACATGAAATTCAATGAATCACACGGGACTCATTTGGCACTGGATGAATGTTAAATGTCCAAGCGTAGTTTTTATGCGTCATAATCAAAGGGGTAAAAGGATAATCCTCGGCCTGTAATTATCATTAGACCACTAGAGCAATATGTAACATGTATGTGTCATCTCAGTTATCGGGTTTTACTCGAGACGAAGCTATGAAGAAATTATAAATTTGACTTACTTATAGTCAAAAGCGTATAAAAACCTTTGAAATGTATCCTGTGGTTGAAATTGAAATTGTGATGGAAATGATGGCCAAACTGGAAAATTTGTACATTTTGAAAATTTAAGTAACTAATGGGATTTTTCAAATTAATGGTTCCAGAGGGAGAAACCCAGAAATTGTGGTGCTTGTATCCGTTTTTGACATATTGTGTCATTTATCTCCTAAACTAAACATAACTGATAAGAGTAAATGTGAGCAGAAAGTAGTCTAGATCTAGTTTAAAATTAGTTCACATTAATGCATTTAAACATGAGGATTGGAGTTAATGTAGGAGTCCAGCTTACAGGTCTTTAGAAGTATATCATATTAAATGAGTTGAGAACCACCTATTTAGACCCTACGCTGTGATATGCTAACATGTTGTGCTTTTAAATTACTTACATGTGTTCACTCTTTGTACTGTAGTAGGACTTAACCTCTACAGCAGTTCAGGGTCCATGTGAAAAGAGGCCCCATTATATCTGATCACTGTATAATTAAGAGAGAACAGGCCTCTGACTTTAGTGAAAGTCCAGTGTCTACAGACAAGAACTAGGCCTCCAGATAAGTGTGCACAGAGGAAATATTACCTCGTTTACGTGCAAGATTTCAGCTGTCTGGTTTTTATCAAAACCTTGTGTTCACCTATTTGTTGGAGGAAAGTTTTCCGGAAAGAAAAAACTTTAACTGTATCTACAAAGAAAGCATGTGTACCTGATCCTACAGCTGATAAGACAAGGCAGGTGTTAGAGGTTGGCATTGCTCAATTTTACAAGTCAGTAATCAGTCAGGTGTTAAACTGTTTACCTTTATTACCGTTACAGCCTCATTTCCAGGAGAGATGGGACACAGCAATCATTTTAAAATCATTATCAGTGTATATTTTACTGAGAATAATAAAAAAAACTATTATATCAAATGTTAAACTGGCCCTTCTCATTTTATCACCTGGATTCATTTACTATAGAGCCATGCTTCTAGACTATGTGCTTTGATTCCAGGTAATGTGCTGTCACTTCCTGCTAATATTCACTACTTGTGCAGGAACTATTCTAAGAAATTTCCTACCATCAAAATGTTTTATTTTATAGCTATCAGCAGTTATATAGCAACTGTGGATAGCTTTGTAATTGGCAGCGACATCAGAGCACAAGTTTTCCAAGAAAGTTTTGCCGCCATAAAGCTATTTTGTTTTATGGCAGGAAAACTATCAGCACTAACTGTCTATAGCTTTGTAATTAGCAAACAGACATGAGAGTAATATCAAGCCTCTCTTCAATTCAATTCAATTCAATTCAGTTCAATTTTATTTATATAGCGCCAAATCATAGTGCTTTATATTGTAGGTAACGACCCTACAATAATACAGAGAAAACCCCAACAATCAGACGACCCCCTATGAGCAAGCACTTGGCAACAGTGGGAAGGAAAAACTCCCTTTTGACAGGAAGAAACCTCCGGCAGAACCAGGCTCAGGGAGGGGCAGCCATCCGCCACGACGGTTGGGGGTGAGGGGAGGAAGACAAAGACATGTTTCTCTTGTTACTCTTAGTTTGATTCCAGGTAATGTACTAAGTTTTCTAGGAAATTTCCAGCCATAAAATTATTTTGATTTATAAACAGAAAAGCTACTGGCAGTTGCTATGCCAACAGTCAACTGATCACTTTGAAGGAATGGTATTGTTCCTCTCATGTTAATGTCCTGAAAAAATTAATTTTTTAAATGTTAAAATATTCCACTAAGCTAAAACATAAACACATTATATAGCCTCTTTAATCAAATAAAAGAAAAAAATTCTAGGTAATGTGCTTCTAAGGGTCACTGGACCTGTGCAGGAATTTTTCCAGGAAAATCTTCCCGCCATAAAGCTATTTTGTTTTATGGCGGGAAAGCTGTTGGCAGTTGCTATGCTAACTGTTGATAGAGTCGTAATTAGCAAACAGATGTGAGAGCGTTATCAAGCCTCTTGTGTTACTCTCAACAAGATAGAAAATATTATTTTTTAAAACAGTGAAATATTCTGTCAAGCTAGAACAATAGCATATTATACGAAAATATTTTTATTTCTTAAAGTGCCAAAATATTTTATTGATATAAAACAAAAAATACACGAAGACACACTTCAACAGTTTTTTTTTCCTAGAATGTCTTTGATGAGGCGATTTTAAAATGTGTCAACTTTATTGTACCTGTATATTTTAAAATGCTTTGAGTTATACAAAGCCAATTCTGACAAAGTTGGGACGCTGTGTAAAATATAAATTAAAAAGGAATGCAATGATTTGCAAATCTCATAAACCCACATTTTATTCACAATATAACATAGAAAACATATCACATGTTTAAATTAACAAAATATACAGTTTTTAAAATACAGAGTTCATTTTTTATTTGATGGCAACAACACATCTCAAAAAAATTGGGACAGGGCAACAAAAGGCTGGAAAGGTAATCATTTAAAAAAAAATTTTATGCAAAAAAGAAACAGCTGGAGGAACATTTTGTTATTGTTGTTGTTATTTTGTTATAATTAGGTTAATTGGCAACAGGTCAGTAATATGACTGGGTATAAAAAGAACGTCTTAGAGAGGCAGAGTTTCTTAGAAGTAAAGATAGGCAGAGGTTCATCAATCTGCAGAAAACTACATCTACAAATTATAAAACAATTTCAGAATCATGTTTCTCAACATAAAACTGTGAAGACTTTGAACATGACATCTACAGTACATAATATCATCAACAGATTCAGAAAATCTGGAGGAATCTCTGTGCGCAAGGGACAAGGCTGAAAATGAATATTGGATATCTGTGATCTTCAGGCCCTCAGGTGGCACTGCATTAAAAACAGGTATGATTCTGTTATGGAAATCACTCAACTCAGGAACACTTCCAGAAATCACTGTCTGTGAACAGAGTTCACTGTGCCATCCACAAATGCAGGTTAAAGCTCCATCATGCAAACAAAAAGCCATATGAGTTTAGTTTAAATCCTGCATCTGGGATTGTATGGGGGTGTGAAATTGATCTGGAAAGGCACCATCAATGCTGAAAGGTATATACAGTTTTTAGAGCAACATATGCTCCCATCCAGATGACACCTTGCATATTTCAGCAAGACAATGCTAAACCACATACTGCATCTATTACAAAAGCATAGCTTCATAGTAGAAGAGTCTGAGTGCTGAACTGGCCTGCCTGCAGTCCAGACCTTTCACCAACTGAAAACGTTTGAAGTATCATGAAACAGAAAATACAACAAAGCAGACTCAGGACTGTTGAGCGGCTACAATCCTCTATCAGACAAGAATGGGACAACATTCCTCTCTCAAATGTCCAGCAGCTGCTCTCCTCAGTTCCCAGACATTTAGAGACTGTTGTTAAAAGACAAGGGGAGGCTACACAGTGGGAAACATGGCCTTGGTCCATCAAATTCAAAATAAACTAATATTTTTCCTAAAATGGTACCGTTTCCCATTTTAAATATTTGATATGTTTTCTATGTTCTATTGTGAATAAAAACGGGTTTATGAGATTTGAAATTCATTTAATTCTGTTTTTATTTACATTTTACACAACGTCTCAACATTTTCTGAATTGGGGTTTTATATGTATTAATGTTACACTGAATTAGTTTATTTGCTTTTAGGTCTCAGAATGTAAATTTATCATGATACAGTCACAGCGACCTGTGTGCTTTTATAGATACTGGCTCAGCTTTATAATCCCTCGATCATATCGAGCAAATGAAAGTGACAGATAAAGCTTACGACTTGATAAGGATGACCCAGTTTGATCAGTTAAAGCAAAAGCGAGTGGTGCTGAAACTGTGACCGCCTCTCGCAGAGATCGCAGAGATCATGAAAGGAAACAACAGATGATTCTTCAGCAGTCAGAGCACCTGATCATGAAAGGAACTGAAAGATGCTGATATGACCCTAATCCTGGGGAAAAAAAATGTGATCAGCTCCATCTGAGGACAGCTTACTCAGAACTTCAGGACTCAAGAATGTGGCTGAACTTTATAGCAGCAGTAAGGAGATATTTCAAGGTCAAGCATGAAAAACAGGTACTGACCAAGAAAAAGCAGCAGTGACCATTACGTCAGTTATGCAATCTTTATATTGCTAAATTCTTAACTTGTGATCATTTGTTAAAGCAGAAGCAAAACTAACTAACTAACTAACAAACTGTTTCATGCTTGCTTATACAACATAAGTTACATATATGACCTTTACCCACCACTACACTGATGATGGAAAACAGCTTGGACTCTAGAAGACACACTTGTCATGGAGGCTTGTATACTTTTTAAAAAAGAGCCTTACACCTTTTTATTTAACAACTGCATTGCTCATTTGAGGAGCGCGTAACCAAGGCTTTTTTGTGGCCACAATTTACAGATGTCTCCTAAAAGCTTAGTCATTTCCAAATTCTCCTTCAGTTTCCAAACTCAAACGTTGATAGTTAAAACCAGTACAACTTCTTTCTAATGAAATGATCAGTGTATTACAGTAAAGTTTAATGTCCGGAGATTGATGAAAAAGATGATTTCCGAGGTTTATTTAGAGGTTAAGTAGAAAGTTAGCTAATTGTCTAAAGATGATATACCTGTATATCTGTGGCTCCCCCCATCCCACCCCCAGCCAATCACAGCAGATGGCTGTCCCTCCCTGAGCCTGGTTCTGCTGGAGGTTTCTTCCTGTTTAAAGGGAGTTTTTCCTTCCCACTGTCACCAAGTGCTTGCTCATAGGGGGTCGTCTGATTGTTGGTGATTTTCTCTGTATTATTGTAGGGTCTTTGCCTTGCAATATAAAGCACCTTGAGGTGACAGTTGTTTTGATTTGATGCTATATAAATAAAATTGAATTGAATGAGTAGAGGATTCCTAAAAATCTGAAATGTACAGCTCTGCTGTAACTTTAAACAGAGCAACGTTTGGAGGGTTTGAGAAGTTGGGCTAGTTGACAGAAAATGATGTGCTAGCTGATGGTTAGGCTGATATAAACACTTCATCACAGGGAAGATGGAGGATGAAGGTTAAATAGTTCTCAGCAAAAGTTCATGTTGATGGACAGTGACAAATAGGATCATATGGCAGGAAGATGCTGAAAACTGCCCAAACTTCAGCCAATAGAACGTCTGAGATGATCCATTCACAACATGAGGTCGTTCCATTTAAGATCAACCAAGTCTGAAAAAAGCTCCCACCTGACCCTGTCAGAATCAGCTGATTTTCTTTGCACAATAACTTTAGTATATTTAATGGAGCCATGCAAAATTTTACTTTCATACTATGAAAGGGGTCCGTCAAAATCTGGTGCTTTTTCCAGCATTTTGTTGCCTCATATCTTTACAAGTTCAGGAGATATCCACATTTAAGCTGTTAAAAACTGCAACCAAATCAACTTAACACCTACTCCAAACGTCACATATGGAGTACTTGTGTGAGGGCCATCATGACGAGCATGGTGGGGAAGCTTCTCTGCAGCAGGGACTTAAACAGTGGCGATGTCACATTTCTCAAAAACTGCATTTATTACAGCTTTTGCATACATGAAAACATGTTGAGAGAACAGATAAGAGAAAATTATTTTATGCTGCAGTGAAAAAAGTAGAAGGAAGAGAACTCTGGTTTGGTAAAAATATTTATTTTCCAAAAACAGAGAGACAAAACTGCAAAAACAACTAAGGATTGAAAGGAATCCAGATCAACATTCAGTCCAGAGGTTTGGCAAGAGAATCGGTGTGAAACTCAAGCTTGCTGTACAACAGCAGAGCCTCAGAGGAAAGGCTGGGAGGGGTTACATTGTTTAAATGTAATAGACTTGTCCATATTGACTCAAAAATTAGGTAATGAAATATGTGCTTTGTGTTTGCACAGAGGTTTGTTTCCACTCAGGGAAACAAAGTGGAAGAAATCCACTTTGGCATAAAAGCATGAAACAGAAAATGTCCGAGCTGCTGGTGGAAACCTCGTCAAGGCTCTGTATCTGTTCTGGTTAGGAGTCCAGGAGGTCTGCGAGCCAGCTGTGGTCCAGCTTCCTCACCCTCCTCAGTTCTCTGGCTTCAGCCTTCGTTAGGGCGGGGGCGTCTGACTCTGCCGCCTGGCCCCCCGCTGCTGCCGCCAGCTCTGGTTTGGAGCTGCTGGATTCCATTTCCTCCTCTGAATCCTCTTCCTCTTTCTCACTCTCCATTTCCTCTTCAGCATGTGCCTTTTCCTCCCTGAGGCCATGAGAACACACAAGATAAAACAAAAACAATTATAAACACCAGCATGCTTCTGCATATTTCTAGAAATAAACAGCCCTCAGTTTCACTGGTGCTGCTGAATCATGTGAAGCCTCAGTTTCAGTCATGTTTTCTTAATCCACACTGACACTATCAGACTAAATGATCCAGGATTTAGAGTCTAAAAATCTGGACTGTTTTTGTTTTCTGATGTTTTGCAGGTCTGTCAGAGGAAGTCCTGCTTTTATGGTCTTAGTGACCACTCAAGGATCTTTGCCCTCCCACTGCCCCAGGTTCTCTCATCTTTTAAGACCATGATCAGGCCTCTCACTTTACAGTTTCTCCTGGAAAAATGTCCATAATTTGCACGACCCTTAAAGGGCTTTCTTATAAACTTTTACACTTTTACATAATTTCTATTTTCAGTCTGGGCGTTGCATGTAAGTCTAATGTGGATCTATTTTAAACTGAATTTAATCTTCCTTTAATCTTTTCCCTCCCTGCTGACTGCATATTACTGCATATTACTGTGTGTTTTATGTGTTTCTCTAATGCTGGTTTTATGAAGTGTTATACAAATACTAATAGTAGCAGACCTCCACATCGACAGTCTCACTGTGGGGGTCGTACAGCCCCATAAACTTAAAATAAATAAATGAGCGTGGTCTGGGTCTCGCTCTTCATTCACCACCTTCAAGCTTGGAAACTAGACTGTCACTGAAACTGGAAACTGTCTGGAGATGCCTGAGAAGATGATCCTGAACGAGAGATTGGCCAAATTTAAACACACACACACACACACACTTAAGGGGGAACAAAGAACCACAGCAGCTGTACCAATTATCCATCAATAGCTGGACATGGAATCAGAAATCTTGCTGGGTTTGTGGTTACTGACCTGCTGTCTGTGACAGAGATGAGCAGAGACTGTACAAACATGGAGCACAGGTAGGAGGTCGAGGGCAGGACGTGAGCCGGGGTCTGCAGGAGCTGGAAAAAACCCACAAAGAAGTCTTAAAATTTCATAATCCACAGTTATGGACAACACAAAGGGGAGGCGATCCCTGCAGGGACAAACGACTGACCTCTTTGATGGTGGCGGAGGTCTGTGGCAGTGCTGTTCTCTCCACCCACAGGCTGCTCTCGGGGTCCCGAGTCTCCTGTTGCTGCTGTCTGTGTTTCCCCAGCAGCAGGTAGAACGGCGTCATGGCTACACTGTCGTCAATCACAAGCTTAGAGAGGAGAAAACAAGAAGCATGTCACATTAATGAGAAACAGAGTGGAGATGTGCATTTCTTTTGCCCCGTTAGAGCAGATCAGAGGCTTGAAAAAAAGCTGCATGGATTAACAGATGGCTCATTTATTGGAGGGTTTTGTAACTTCCGATAAGAACAATGGACTGCCTTTACCCTCCAGGTTTCTTCCAGAAGAAAACAAATGGAACAAAGGCCTCAGTCCAGCTCACAGTTTGAATTTTATTAGCTTTGATATGTTTTGCTTCACTGTTGGCTCTCAGTTATCAACTCTGGTCTCTCTACATCTCAAAAACAATCACTAAACATGCCCAGCATGCAGCATCGTGGGTAATTTAACCTCCACCAGGTGGCCAGTGACCAGATTAGGGTTAATCTCCATCATGTTTGGGCTTTGGCAGGCCAGGTGTCCCTCTTTATGTGGAACTACTCAGCAACAGTTTTAGAGCTTATTGGGAAAAGAGAAAACATGAGTAAGAAAACACAAGACTGAACTTTGGCTTCCTCTTATAATATTGCCTCAGCGAGGGTGTTGTGAAAGTAATGTGTGTGAATATGACTCACACACAAACATGCTTTGCCCAGCATGTGGTTTGTTGGGATCTGGTCACCCTGAGGTCACCCTAAAATGTGTGGAGAATAAAGGAGGAACTGCACCGGCCTCTTTATTAGCCGAGTGTTTCCCACAGATTTAGATTCTAAGTGTGGTGAAGGCTACACGCGCACACACTTTTTTACTACTGTTCGATGTTTGTGAAAAATAACAGAGCAATGAAGTCAGCTGCGTCTGCAGTGAGTCTCATCCTGCAGACGGCAGCGGTAGTCCTTCTGCTCTGGATGAACCAGCGCTCCACCTTTGAGCTTCTCCAGCTCGCAGCAGCTCTTCGGAGTGAAAGGAGGACAGCCATTGCCAGCTGAGATCCTCTCTGCAGAAGCAGCTCAGTGATACAGAGGATCGCCACTACAGCTGGTAGTTAAAACAGGAGACAGGAAGGGCAACTGAACTTTCAGCACAAAAGCCAGAGGTCAGACCTCTCTTCTCTAGGGTATATTAAATAAATAAATACACAAAAATGCTAAAACGAGTCTACAGATATACTTGGGTGACACACCAAAGCAAAATCTGTGTGTGGGAAACACTGCAAAGCAAACATCACAAATTTCAGACTCATTTCAAAAGATCTTCTGCGACCCAACCAAGCACTCAATCCCAGCTGCAATCATCACAGGGATAAAATGAAGTATTTCCTTCTTTGTGTTTTCACTGATTCTTCAACAGAAAATGAAGAATAACTGATTAATTCTGCTCCCTTGGTTTTGTTTCTTTTTTAATAAGCAAATATTTCAGGTAAACTTTAAATTAAATAAGGTGAAAATTCAATGGTTTTATTTGAATAAAATATTTACTGTAAAAGACTTCACAGCCCACACTTTGGGAACCACCGTTTTATAAACAACACCCAGCACATGGAACAGGAACAGGAAGTTCTGAACAACACATCCATTATTATTCGGTACAGTCAAACACAAAAACAATCAGACTAAAGTGTGCACAGGACTTCATTTTAAAGTGAAAATGTGCTACGAGGTTAAGTAAAAGTCCAAATGTTGGTAACCTCTGATAAGGTGCTTGGTGCAAACCAGTGGGAGGAGCTCACCTGTTTGCTGGAAGCCATCAGCCTGTCATCCTCAGCTCTGGTGGTGAACATCATGAGATCCTGCAGAGGAAGAGTGCACAGTCAGCAGAAAGTACCCATTTATATCATGATGACAGCATTTTATAAACTATTTATGAAGCAAATAGAATAGTTTTAATTTGGCTTGACTGAATACACTCATTCTTCACTGAAGACACTGAGTTTAGATAAGGATGTTTACAGCAAATATCAGTTTCGAGGTCATCTGCAACCCGAAGGCCTTAAACGACTAGTATCTTATCTCTCGACAAAGTCCACAGTGATCCTCACTGCTGTGGAAATGAGTTCAGGTTCAGTCCTGCAGGTTTTACACAGAAATACTACAGACTGTCAGTCAGTGTGGAAACTCAGAAACACCAGCTGTCTGACCAGAAACTGACTCTGGACAGCAAAACTGGGAGGAATCCTGGAGTCATTTTTGTCCTTTAACTTTCAAACAAATATCATTTGTGCCAAAATTAGGAGTACGATATTCCCCCATCGATACCTTTCCCTCGGTCTCTTCCCGTTAAGTTCTTCATCCCCACTTTCACAAAATTCTTGTCTGATTGTTGTAACTATACATTATAAAGCACCTTCAGATGACTGTAAAGCTAAATTCTTCACGTCTACACCCTTAAGGCTAGAACAGCTCCTGTACCTTCGGTCAGATGGAGGTGTAGGAATGTCACGTATCTAAAGGTCTCGTCTTTTCTCCTAAAATTAGAAGAGAGAGAGACTCTTCAGGCCTCGAGGGGCCTCTGAAGGGGCTGAGTCACGACATTCCTGCAAGAGACTCCACTCCCTAAGTGACCTCAGCAACAAAGCAAGGCAGCAAAAACAACAACCTGTAGGTGCAGGGACCATTTTGAAGCACTCACTGTAAGCCTACAAATATCAGAGTACACAGACAAACAATAATCAAAGGACACAAAATAAACTCAATAAATAAAATAATAAGCAGACATCAAAGTCCCTGAAATTTTAATCTCCTTGGCCTCTTCAAAGATGACAAAGGTGGCCAAATAAATTTTAAAATTCCAGCTTTGCCGCACACTGGGTTGTTTTTTCAGGCCATGAGGTCGTTTCACAAATTCTGTAGCTGCGTGGATCAAAGATTCATATTAGAAATAAAGTAAACCACCTTGTTTGCAGGTGGAAGCGTGCTGTCGAGTTTTTAGAGGAAGGTGTGTCCACTGAAGCATTTCTGACTCTGAGGTGAGCATATTGTTTAAATCGTTTGCAGTGGGAGTTCCACTGATGCCAGTTTCCGCCATGGGCTCTAAGAAACTTGTGAAAAGGGGAGTCTGGGTGCATGAGACAAACCTCAGACTGCTTCCAGAGCTGTTTCTGAACAATACCGGTTTCACAGTTTATTCCTGATGGAACAGGATCCAGTTTCAGACTGTTTTGGGGAAAATCAGCCCTGATGAACGCCTCTGCCAACACTCTGACTGATTAGAAACACGGCAGACGTGATAAAGGAAATACCAGGCAAACAGACGGACGTAGGACCAACCATCCACGCTCCGTATGAGACGTCCACACCAAACGTGAAGCGAAATACAAAATCTATGCAGTGAAGTGTGTGTGTGTGTGTGTGTGTGGTCATGCGTGACTTATCACGCTGCGTCACAAAACCCATCAGCTGGGTTTCACCTGACGCCACCGACAATGGAGGAGGAGCTTACCAACGGCGCCTGAAGGACTCAACTTTGCTTTTAGACAGAGACAAAAATAAAATGGAGCGAGCTTGGACAAAAGTGATCCCAGCCATCAGTTGGACTCCTCGTCCTCCTCGGTTTTCCCAGCACCACTGGATTCACATGAGCAACAGGAGGCAAAACTTCATATGAATGAACTGAAAGGTCGTAAATGACAACCGGGATCAGTTTCCTCTCCACCTTTCTGGTTTTTGAGACAAGTGACACTGACGAGTGCAGTTGAAAATATACTGACGGCCGCCAGTGCTACCCCTCAGCCTCCTAGTAGATGCATCTATAGCATCAATTTGAAAATCCTACGTTGCCTTGTTCAAGTTATCGTGTTCACAAAGTCGGGTGTTTATGCTGTCCGCCCGGCAGGGTGACAACAATACCCCATCAGCCTTTTACAGCTGAGGGGTAAAAAGGTGTGTTTCTGCTTTAAACTGACTCTCCCTGCCAATAAAAACAGACCCACCTGTCACTTAAACAGCATTAAAGCAGACTTCTCGTGGTGTTTTGTATTTACTTTCAGGTAAACTTAAGATCTTTTTTTGAGTGTTTTTCTGGCTGCATTGATTACCATGTGCTGTGTGAGGAAGTAAAGCTGAGAGCGGTTCAGCCACTGGCTGCTCTCCTCGCAGCTCTCCAGCATCTCCTCCCTCGGAGTGAAGACGGCACGAGTCACCTCCCCCGAGCACACGGCCTTATGGGAAAACAGCGGCCGAGGCTCGCTGGGCTTGAACACAAACACTGAAAGCAGAAAAGACAAACGGTGATTTAAGAGTCAGGAAGTCATAAAAATGTAATTTTGTGAGTGGACGGCAGCTGCGTCTTCCTCACTTTCATCTATGCAGCAAAATCTCAACACATATTGGATGAATTACCATGAATTTGGTAAATATATTCATGGGACCCATACAATCTGACTCTGGTGGTCCTTCAACTTTATAAAGTGACAGTTATGGAGGTCCAAAACTGCCAAAAGCCTTAAATAAATAACTCTTAATGTGCCATCTGGTGCAGCAAAAATAGCATCATTATCTACATAAATCCTCTGAATGAAGAAAACTCACACACAGCTAAGCTTGTGTGGGGGGACCAAAACTGACAAATAAATAACATAAATAAATAACTCAGTATCCATCTCTCTCTCTCTCTCTCATTAAATGAACCAATAAATTTAGGCATTATTTAATATATAAAATGTGGCATAAACTTATATTTGTTTTGCTTGTGCATTCATATAAGTTTGTATAAATGCCTCTAATTTTTTATTTTCTAATTCAATTTTCCACGTTAATTAATAAACACATAATTAAAATTAATAAATTTACTAATAAATTGGGAAATTAAATCAGGGAATTAATACAACATAAAACAAACAAAAGCCTCTAAAAACAGAAACATCAATTTAAGTCACATTTTACTTTTGTGCAGTTTTAACTTGGACAGTTTGAAGCTTACAGTCGCTGGATCCGCTCTGACAGCAGAAGGCAGCAATGTTTTCAGAGAGGGGGTCGGCCAGCAGCAGGCTGACGTCCATAGAGGTGCTCCACTCCACTGCCCGACCAAACACAGAAGAAAACAGATGGAGACATGCAGTTTTATTTACCAGCTAGAAATCAGTCAACAGGCTGTTAGATGGAACCGAGTCGGAGGAGGTCTCATCTTTAAAGATATGTTACAGTCTGTTCAGACTTTTACAATAAAAAGCATTTAATAAGTTGTACAGCGGAGGAGGTCTTACAGGAGCAGGTGAGGAGGTTCCAGCAGCAGAGCAGATTGCTGGCGGTTCCCAGCAGATACTTGGAACAGCTTAGTCGCCCAAAACAAAGATCCCTGATGGTGAAAAAAAAAAAAGAAGTCTTTTTTGTTTATCTTGTGACTAAACTCCCAACCAACCAGCTCCTTATACCACACATATTTCTCAGGATTATTCTTCCAGTTCTCCACTTTGGGGGCTTGAAATGGGAACAAGCAATTGAGGGCTGAACACCCACTAAGAGCCAAGAGCCCAGAAAATTAAAAACAGACATTCCAATTAGAAAATAAATTATATTTTCCTTTAAAAGTGGCTCTTATGAGGTAAGGTGTTATTAAGGCATTACTAATTCCTGAGATTTAGTGACTCAGCTCTGAACATCTATAGGTGGTGGTTATGTAAGGGGTAGCAACGGGCAGCTGTCTAAACATCTGTCCATCTCTTCACATCTGACTCCCAAATTAAACAGAAAACGTGCGCTCATTTGAAGAGGCTGTCAGAGTGTGACTGACTTTTTGACCAGAGTCTCTTTCATGCATTTTTATTTTGGACAAGCCGAGATTAATGTCCAGTAATGACCTCAGGGACATTTTCAAGTGTTCTTTACTGTGTAAAAGAAGTTCCTCAATAGTCTGGTTCCTTAAACTTTCGTCTCTCTTTGTTTTTCTTACAAACCTGCTAAAAGCTGACTGTGTTTTTCAGGGATTATTTCAGAAAAGTGGTACAGAAACCAGCAGCAGTAGTTTCATGTCCTCAGTGACCTGTGTGGGCCTCTTTTGTCAGCAGAGGGGAAACGTGCCAACATTTTTTGAGACTCGAGCAATGTTGCGAAACTGCAGCCTCTCTCCCCCCGTGTTTGGCTGGCTTACAGGCAGCACTTATTTTGCTCAGGTGGCTAAAAACACTTTGTTTTCTGTGAGAAACAAAGATCTGAACTTCTGCCAGGAAAAACTGTTTAACTCGTTCAAAACAGCCGATGACGGTGACCGAGTGTCTGAGCACATCCTATGAACTGAATACAAGACCCTGTGCATTTGTAATACAAACACTACCTACTAATTTCATGCTTTGACTGTATATAAAAGATAGACGCAGCCACGGCGCTGACACACAGTTTGCAAAGCCGTGTTTTGGAAGCCTTGAACTGAGTGTTTTCATCGTGGCTACAAGCACAGCTACAGGCTCCGACTGAGAAACGGGTGCATGTCCTTATTTATAACCTGTTTTATTGTGCTTCTGGACAAAAACTATCCATGTAACATTTCCCCCCAAATATTACCTTACATATTTTTACTCTCCTCCAAAAAAAAAAAAAAAAAAACTACTATTGTATTACATATGTATATATTAATGCCACTGAAGGCCTTTATAAGCGGTGGCCACCCAGAGGCCACGGGAGGGGGATAATGCTAAAAGAAAAAGCTCACAAATGTACAAGAAAAAAACCCTGAAATTTGCAGGAACAAAAATTGAGTTTAGCAAGAATGAAAACAAATTTATGAGAAAATAATTGATAAACACATAAAAAAGTAAGAAAATTGCAAGAAAAAAACTCAAATTTTTGAGAAAAATGGAAAAAACTCAGACATAGGTTTTTTTTTGTTTTTTTTTTTTAAATCAAGGAACTTACTGCTTCACTTTTCAAGGTTAAATGGGAAAAAAAATTCAAATATTTGAACTTCTGGGATCAAAAACTCAAAGAAAACAATCTCATAAATCGTGACGCAGCAACCGAAACGGCAGCCAAAGGCGCAGCCCAAGAATCCCGGCTGTGCACACAGCCAAGCAATGATGCCTTCAAGAACAACCCTACTTTCTAATACTTCCAACATTCGTTATCTTTACCTCACTGTCTGCAAATATCTTTAAAAACAATGACAGAAAAATGTCATTTATTGAACAGTTTCTGATGCATAGACTGCAAAATAAAGCACACTACTTTGACCCAAATCCTTGTCCAGCAAACCTCTCGACTATGAGGGGAAAATCCCCCCTCTGCACAGTCCTGGCCAATCAGACAGTGAAATTTGCCCCCTCAGTGATGCTGGCAACTTCTCCAACTTTAGTGTGTGGCGATAGCTCTGTGTGGAGCGTGATCGATCGACAGTTTCTTGTAAACCTAGGGGAGTTGTTGTCAGAAGTTTAATCATTTACAAACGTGCTACGAGAGAGTGTCTATCTATTTGAATCGTTACTAAACCACAATAATTCAAGGAACTCTGACATCTGACATCTGACAGGTAAAAATTCATAGAAAATAAACAAAGAGACATGAAATCTGTTTTTGCATGTTAATGTCGTCTTGAAATTTTAGGAAACATTTTTGGACTTTAGCTTGGTTTTCACATGCTGCGTCACAATTTTTGAGTTTATTTTTTGTAAATACTTTTTTTAACCAACAATGTATTTACCATTACACACTATTCAGTAGCTTAATCTATAATAAGTAGCATAAGTAGGGGTTGCCACTGTGGGTAGCTCCACATGCTTTATGTGGCAGAGTTTTACACTGGATGGCATTCCTGAAGCAACCCCAAAGGGATTTGTTTCTCCTCTTGGGATCGAACAGAGGATCTTCTGCTTGTTTGGTGAATTTGTAAACTGCTTGTAAACTTGTAACAAGTTATTCACACACGTGCTCCTTATAGTTTGCACACATCTATTTTTTAGTCACAAACTCAAACACACCACCGGCACAGCATTCCTGCCAACCTCCTTCCTTCCATAACCTCGTACACGTCCCTTAATGTGAAAATACAGACTGCAAGAAAAATATTCAACAGTCAGGGTGCTTAATAAAGCTGCCAGGATCCAAAAATTCAATAAAAATAACACTGACATCAGAAAATCTTGGTCACATTAACACAAAATATTATTACAGAGCAGTTCGAGGCAGATAAATGTAAGAAGGCTGTTTACATATAAAATGCTTTGTTTTCCTGACTCACCTGTAAAGTTACTGAGTTATGTCACCATATATGTATGTTTTATTATAACACATGCTCAGTCTTGGTTTCCTTGAAGAGGAATGAGGAGACTTGAGGGGGTTAACTAATGCCTAACAATGCTGCAAACTTAAACCGGTGACCCGTAACAGTGCTGATATTTGACCCATTGTGTGTGCACGTCTACACTCTGACCTGACAGCTCCTGGCGGCTGCGACAGGGTTGTAAGGAGTTCCCAGGAGGTAGGGCTCCACACAGCCACCACCTCCTGAAAGGCGACAGCCAGTAGAGAGCCATCAGCCGAGAAGCTGCAGCATGTAGGCACCAGGCCGTGATAGGCTCCAACGAAATCACACAACCAGGAAGGACCTTCATCTGCAAGTCAGAGGAAACAAAGAGGGAGACAGACATCAGCTGGATTACTCTGTCTGTGTGTGTGTGTGTGTGTGTGTGTGTGTGGGGGGTCTAATTTGGCTTAAACCTCACATTCAACGTGATGTGCTGAAAAGCTACACAGGGAGAGCCTGGCACCAACAAGGTGGCCCAAGTCCTAATGATGTGCTCCAGACTACAAAGACTCAGGACAAAAGCATCCAGAGCATAATTTCTACTTGGTTTGCATTCAGAAGGACACAATTACAAAAAAAAAGAACAAACCTCAATGAACCTCAGTTTTTAAAAGGCCAAAAAGATCATTTTTTTATTCTGGAGACCAAATGTTACTTGTTGGTGTTTGTTTATGTTAAAAATTTTTATATATTATTAAAAAAATTATGGTGGGACATAATGATGTGCAGTTAAGACGTTTTATGATGAATTCAAAATAAAATTAAAGCTGCAAGCTCCAATGACTGGGCCCTCGCACCTGTATGGAAGACCTAGACTGCCAAAATCATAAATAAAAACAGTTAAAAAGTTCAAATAAATAAATGCACAGAAAATGAACAAAAAATGAGTTAAAAATAAAAAAAAAGTAAAAGCAAATAAATAAAGATAACACAAAAATTAATATATATCACATTTTATAATACTTTACATAAATTATATATTTTACTTTATAATTCATCCCTACATTTAGTTTTAATTATTATTTTCATGCATTTAATAAAATTTTTCATTTCATGTTCATTTTTTTTGTTAATTTGGTCTTCCATATACATGCTCTTAATTACGCATAAAAGAAAAAATATGAAAATAAAGTATTTTTGAACCATATATTTTTAGTTATGTATTTATTTAGTTATGTCAGATTTTTTTGGCAGTTTAGGTCATCCATATTCATCCTAAAGAAGCATAAAAAAATATTAAAAATTGGATGTAGATATATCTGTACTATAAATTTAAGAATACCTGGATTTTTTCATATTTTTGATGCATTTAATGTAAGTAATATTTTTAATTGTTTTTAGTTATTTCTTTATGCATTTGAAAAAAATAATATTTGTATATAATATTTTCCATTTAAAAATGTCTTAAACAGTAAATCTGAGGTGGACACCAGTGGATAGACAATTCAAAACCTCTATTAAACAGTTAATATTAACAGAATTTAGCTGGTCAGCCTTTTCGATCGACTTGCTTGCTGCCTGTACCTTCTGTGTGGGCTGGAGCGGCGAGCTGCCAGGCTTTGAAGTGTCCGTCTTTGCTGGTGGAGACCAGCAGGGTGGTCTGGCTGTCGGTGGCCTGGCTGTCGGTGGCCTGGCGAAAGCACATGGAGGTAATCTGGGCGTCGTGGGGGGTCGAGATGGTCGTGTTCAGCACAAAACTGCATGTAAAAACGGTGTGGTTGGTTATTGTTAAACTGCTTTCATCATATTAAAGAGAAACCTCGACTGACTCTGCAGCCCAAAGACGAACAGCTGTAACATCTGTACCTCTGCGTTTGTTCATCGAATGCCCACAGCTTCAGGTTCAACTCCAGCTCAGCAGCTTTTTGATTTCTTTCTTCCACCGTTGCTAACCACGAGCCGGAGGCATCAAACGCCGCTTTGACCACCTCAAACTGCTGCAGGCCTGATTCATGAATGTACTCCTGCTGCACGATGTCTAGCTGTTGGAGAAACAGAAGATGTTAGCCCAGTATTATGTCTACACCTTTAAATCCACTCAGTGTGTGAGACCTGCTGAAAGCTTACATTGTACAGCAGTTTGTCTCTTTGGAGCGAGTAAAACTGCAGATGTCCGGGTTTCCCGTTTAGCACCAGAGCTTTGCTGCGAGGGTCCACCATCAAATCGGTCCTGATGTCGTCTCCTGAACAAGAAAACAGGCTTAAAGAAGAGCAACCCCACATACTCTGACCTTCTTATTCTCTTTCTGATACAATGTATAGAGAAAGAATAAAGATCCACCCATAAAACACAAACTCTTCAGGTCAATCTACGGGTCACTGGTTTCAAAATGTAAGAAATAACATGTTTTGTGGAAATACTGACATAAAAGACTTGTTAATGATGTCATTAATTCTGAAAACAGGTGATCAACAGGTGAGAATAAACCAAAAGTTAATATAACAATTAAAATGGAAAATTAAAAAATACGTACAGAATCAAACTAAGAAAAAAATAATGTTACATTTTATTCTTTTTTTAAAAAAATATAGATTCTTCCTACACCTTCACATCATCAGTGTCAATAACTTGGTATTGGTGGTTAATACTAAATAGCTGGTTTATCTCCCCTCGCTCGGTGCGCCTGTTAAAACAGCTCCTCGATGCCTTCATCACCCAATAAAGTCTATTTTTTATTTTTTTGTGTTTTATGTGAAGGTAAAATGGCTGCTTTTTCTTTTGCAAGTCTACTTTTTCTTCAAGGTATGGAGGTTTCTCATGTGACGTCACGCACACATTGCTCGAGAGTTGTCCACCATATTGCATATAATGACAACTGCAGTTCGCGGGGAAAATATGTATATTCCCTGACTGGCTGGCTGGCGAGTGGTTGCTGGAGGCTACTGGCTGTCGCTGAGTGAAATCTTTACCCAGAGGGTGAAGATAGTGCTGCACCAAAAACCTCCTCATGACTGATTTGGTTGATAGCAGATTGCTGCAGTCGCCCGTAGTTTGCATGAAAGACGTCGACTTGTCTGCAAACACTCACCAACTACTCGCAGAGTTGTGCCTCAAAAGCAAATTGTTTCAAAAGGAATAACTTTTACTTAAAAGCCACAGTTTTGGTCACAGTTTCACTACCAACCACTCGCCAACCGGGCAGGGAATACTCACTTTTCTCCTCACAATCGGTGGTTCCTAGGTGGTCACTGACCAGCCTCTAGGCCTGTGTGACTGGGGCCTTATTCACTTGGCCCTACACTGTTACCATGATTGTCACATGTCCAAAATGACAGACATGTTAATGTCACATGGTTAGCGGTCACGTGTCTGCAAAACCTTCGTATTCCTGGCAGTGGAGAATCTGTGCGGAAGCTGTACTGATCAGAGGGAGGTTTGTAATCCTGGAGAAGACGACGGCGTTTCAGAGCTGGAGCTTAGTGAGGAGCAAGAGGAGGAAATATGGATTGGATTCCTCCATCAGCTGATGCAGTGATTGTGGCTGTGGTGAACGGATATGGATAATTAATGGATCCTGGCAGATAAAGAAATCTTTACCGCCTCACACCACAACACCTGCATTTATTTTACATTTAAGCTCCTTATTGTATCATACTGAGATTTGTTGAGCTCTTTCACTTAATTTTCACAACTATGGTGACTTTATATGCACAATTTATTTATTTAGATTTTTTTTACATTTTCTGCTTCAATTTTTTGTGACATGTTCCAGCAACGATGAAGCAATTATCCATTTTTTTAAACCTCAGATTTTAAGTGTTAAAACGTGTTGTGCTCATGTTTCCAGACGTTCAGCCGTAAACATACATTTTAGGATGATCTTTAGTGTCATTTACACCTCAGCTTCTTGGTTTTTCATGTTTTGGCTTCACTATTTTACCAACTTTTGGGATAAATAAAGTAAATCTTATCTTAACAGTAGTGCATTAAAGGCTTCACCCTTTCCTAGAAATGTACAGCTAATCTACATGATATGTTTATTATTTACAAGCCCATACATCATGCTTACAGTCACTTTGTAGTCTATACTCACCCTTGACCAGGCCCTGAATGACAGCAGACACTTTAACACAACTCTGGATGATGGTGATCTCTAAAAAGGAAATAAAACAGGGCCTTTAATAAAACAAGAAAATCTCTGAAGCAGCTCAAAATGCACAAAGTTCAGAGACAGCATCTAAAACAGCTGTTTTCATTTGAGTTTTTTACTTTCAATAAACCAGAACAGTAACTCTCAGCATTAAAAATCTCTTTGCAAGTGTCCTGTGCATGAGAGGCAGCGGCTCCATACACGGCTCTAATACACACACACACACACACACACACACACACACACACACACACAAATACAGACACCAAAATACCCAAAATAAGCACACAAATATGAGATAAAGATACAAAAACATCCAAAACGATAAACCTAAACTAGTGAGGCATAATATCTGCAAACTCCAGGTGACTTAAAATGATCTTAACTCAATTCAGTGAGACCTGAGAGGTGCAGGACGTGATTTTAAAACAAGAGCCAAGTTCAGTGAATGCCACTGATAACGATTTCTATGCACATGTATTAAATCCTGCAGGGTAAGACTCCTTACTGTTGTCACTGTGTGAGGTACAGTACAGCGCTCCATCAGGCGAGACAGTGATGTGTGTGATGGCGGCGCCCAGGCGGGGAAGGAAGTCCCGCTCGCTGTCTTGTTTGTACCGCCACTGGACGAGCACAGACTCCACACCTCCGCTCAGCAGGTTGGTCCCTAATAATACAAAAAAATTAATAAATAAATAAAATAAATCAAACTTATATTCAAAGGGAAGAGTGATTTATGATTTTTAAAAAAGTATTTCAGCTTGATTTCACTCTGGAAAAAAATACATGGTTCCTTCTTCCTGTTTAAAAATACAAATCCAAGTTTTTCAAGTCTCCAATAAACCAAACTGTGTCGTAATGATGTTTTATACTGTGGCTTTTATAAACCAAATCATAACTAAAACTCAGCATACAACTATTCAAAGTGCATTCTACATTCAAGTCTGATTTCACTATTCAAAGTCACTGGATATCTGTCTATGTAGGTCATGGTGGGCTAGAGTGCTCTCCCTCTTTTTCTAAATATCTCCTCCTTCAGGTTCTTCACATTATCACTTTAGCGCCCCCTAGTGTGTTGGCTCAAGTTACTGAAAAATAAATATGCACATCTCTACAAATTTAATACCTACAGAAAGAATTGGTGAAATATAAGACATTTTAAGATCATTCCTAATGACCCGTGGGAAGCTGGTGATAATTCTAATACAGCCATGAATACCTTCTGGAGTGAAGCACAGCGAGCTGACGGCGTTGTGGTGCCAGTGCATGGTGGAGTACGTGTACTCCTTCTTATGGTTAAAGTTTCTCCTGAAAGGATGGACAGGAATGTCAGACAAAGTTTTACCACACACCAAACAAGCGAGCAGCAGAAGTGCAAGATCTGAATCATCAATAGTCTGTGCTCGTTTGCTTCGAGATCCCTCACCACAGGCGGATCTTCCCGTCTTCGTGTCCCGTGGCGATGCAGTCGTCTTTTGGGTGACAGGTGATGCACGTGAACGTGTTCCTGCCGCCCTTCTTGTTGTCTTCTTTCAGGGAAAACCTAAGAACCAACATGAGGACAGATGTTTGGTGTTACTGAACATCACCAAAAATGATTCATGATCTTTCTCACTTGTGACAGCTTTTACTCCTGCTCTCGATAACATGATGGGTCCAAAAAATAAATAAATTAATTTAAAAAAATCACACAACATCAAGTCTTTTTAAATTTATAATCTAGAGAAATAGTTCTCAAACTGTTTTTTAAATAACCTACAACCTTTGACATATATATAAAGTACTTTCTTCTGATTGGCTCCCTCTTTCAAACAGCAGGTGGGTGGGGCTTAAGTACCTGAGATGACCACATTAAGGACTTTTCTTCTCTGACTGTGTGAAACTGATCAGAGCGGTCTGAAGCCTTAAAACAAGTCTAAAATGATCATCCACCATTGGAACAGGAGACAAAGAAAAGTAGGTCCCATTTAAAAAATAAAAGTCACCCCCAATGACCATCTTCACTCTCACCTGTATGACTTCTGCTTCTTGAAGAAATAGACCTCAAGCTGCAACCTGTTCACTGAAGCAAGAAATTCTCCCTGTGAAGATTAAAGAGGGGATGAGTATCAGACAAATATGGATTTAAAATGTTTCAGTTTGAAGTAAAGCTTGAATCAATCAACTAGTGGACAATTCCTCGCTCTTATTTTGAAACTTAAGCCGCTGCTAATCTGCTACCTCCAACTTTACTGTCTTGTTCTTTCCCTGCCAGCCTGCTCGCTAGTCCTCAGTAAAAAAATATCTGCAGCACAGAAACAAATTTATAGTGTAAGGAAGCACATGTGCCTTCTTTCATGGTGTGTGCACACATACTGCCCTCTTAAAAATACTGTTCCTCGAGAACTCTAAGGTTTCAAACTAAAGTTCCCGTCAGATTAAGCTGAGGTCGTCACAGCTGGCATGGCGGCGTGTGCGTACCTCTCTACCGAAAGCGATGGCTGCTGGGTTGGAGCTGACGTCGCTGAGCACAGCAGAAAGTTCTCGGGTCTCCACCAGCTGATCTCTGCTCTGTGGCAGACAGACCGCAACCAGCTGGAACAGCTCTGCAAACACAAAAATCAGCCTTTTTCACACATTCCTACTCAGTGACCTCAAATCCAGTTTCTTCTTCCCACATCTTAAAGCTGGTCTGAGGGCGACCTGGTGACTCCTACACACTGAAACTATTCAAAAATAAGCAAAAACATTCAACACAGAGAGGTTTGACACATCTGGAGGCATCTGTCTGGCTAGTTTTATTTTTTATTTTTCATTTATTGCCCTGAAAGCAGAGGGGAAAAAAAAAAACAGTGGTTTCCATTTTCTAGAGGATTACAGAACATTTTCATTCTCAGACACTTGGTTTCCTGCACGACGCACATTTTTTTAAAAATATCTTCTGTTTCAATTTTTGGTGACATGCTCCAGCATTGATAAAGTAGTTCTCCATTTTTTAAACCTGAGATTTTAAATGTTTAAACGTGCTGTGCTCATGTTGACTTTCTGCAGGCTCAAAATATGCTGCAAATGAAAGATTTAGGATGATTTTTAGTGTCATGTACACCTCAGCAGTGCTACTGATGCTAAGAAAAAGTAATGTTAGTTAGAAAACGAGTAAACAACACCTCTAAATGTGAAAAACACCATCTTGTGGCTCACAGCCTTCACTTCTTTTCCTTTCCGCTCCACCACGTTTAACATGCTGACTGCACGCTGTGAAGAGTCTACGGTGCAGATCGTGACTCGTTTCTAAATGTGAAACTTGGGAAGTCGATCCAAACTGCAGATAAATGCAAAACTACTCATCCTTTAGTTGTCGGAAACCAAACTCTGGTATCATAACTGAACTCCAAGCACAGCTTTCAAAGCCATAAAGATCGGACACGGCCATCTTACAAGCTTTTTAACTCTCGTTCCTTTGTTGGTCTCCAAACAGTGCACGTGATACAACACGCTGATGTGAAACCAAAGTCACAGCACGCGGTGGTGGGCGGGCCATCAGGACATTTCCCGGGGGCTTAATGGTCGTTTTTGCCTGCGTTGAATTTGAGCAGTAATATCATAAAAGCAGGAATGAGTAGAAAGACCTCCCAGAACCCACCCCAGCAGTCGCAACTCTGCGCTTGCCTATAAACAAAGAACTCCTCTTGATAATGTCAGACTTAAAAAAAATAACCAAAGATGTTTCTCTACAATTAAAAACATCTATTTATGCATCTCCAGAGTTTAAACCGTGAACTTTATGAAGACAACTAGCATGACTTTTGGCCTCAGTCTTTTCTTTTCCTGTTCCTGTGCAGCTGTTTTTGTAAGAGTGTGTGACCTCTCTGCTTCTGAGGATCTTTGAGTGTCCCACCTGCAGACTTCCCTCTCATGGCTGGACTCTTGGACCTGCTTGATGACGTGTCTACTGCTGATCGGCTCCTTCATAACATCCTGCTGTTTAAAAGGTTTTAAAAGCCTGGTTCCTGCAGTAGCAGCTGCATGCCGGTCCTGTCCTCAGCCTTCAGACTTTATGGTACTCATTCTGTGTGTTTGTGTGTTTCATTTGCTTGTAGTTTGTTCATCTTAAGTGCTTGTGTAAATAGATTTAGTCACTTATTGCTTACAGCACTAAAGCAGAGGGAGTGAACCACCTTTTTCTAGGGAGTTCGGTTTAGAATAAGTCACTCAGGGTAAGGAAGCCGCCCTGTTTGGGCAACAATCTCCGCTGTCTGTTATTTTGCAGTAGTAAGCTGCTTTCAGTTAATGTCACTTTTCTGTGATTAAACAAATATCACACTTCATTGACAAACCTGTGGTTAGACTCTAGTTTGGGGACTCTTTATACTTTTATGCTGTGCTCCTTTACCCCTCGGACGGGGGCGTAACAGTTTCACACTACGCTCTAGAAACTTCACAAAGCGAGTAAACGGCGGTCTGATGTCAAACTTACCCGCTCTTTTGTCGCTCGGCATGAGCGTAACAATAAAGATGACCTTTTCATGGTTTGCAGAGGTGTAGATGGAGTAGATCGGGTATCCGATGACGTAAGTCTGGAAGAGACCACACAGCTGTCACACCTCTGAGTAACATGGGCTCTTTCTTAAACTCATCCCTGGATCCCTGAACCCCGTCATAAAACACCTTTGCTCCTTTTTCTGTTGGATTTACATGTTTTGTAGCTACTATAAGGTTAAGCAGTTAATTTATATGAGAGTTAATTTTCAAAAAATGTGTTGTAGTTAGTTTACCAATTCAGCCACAAAGACAGATACAGGAAATGTTTCAAATCTCATGCAAAACAAATTTGATAGAGAAATCTGCATCAGTCCTTTCATGTTTACAGTTTATTTCCATCCTGCACGGACACAACACCTATTTTTTAAATCTTCTTTATTTTTTTCCTGGCACTGTGCTGAGTGACAGCCTGTTAAAGTATCTACTGCTGTTTGTTTATTTATATAAGCATTTCATTTCACTGATTTTAATCACACAATAGTTGATTTTTATTGCATGTTGTGTTTTTGTCCTGAGGTAAAATGAAAAGAAAAGAAATCCTCACCAGCGGATTCTATTACAGGCCAGAAAGCTTAGTTATGTGGTCAAAACACAGAAGATAGAACATGTTTCCTTTATTATCCGACCACGTGCTGTGTCATGATCTACATGTTCGCAGACTGATCAAACGTGTCCAGCTCAGGCTAACTGTTTGGGGGCTGCCATTAATAAGTAAAACCTTTGTTTCATGTTTATAATCAGAGATAAAATAGGAAAGTGTGTGTTGGAGCTGGAGTTTGATGATCCACAGTGACAGAAAAGACTGGAGAGAAAATAGACTCCAACCTTAATGAGAATCCCGTCTGTGAAGTCCCAAAGTCTGACAGTGCCATCTACTGACGAAGAGTAAACCTGCAGCACCGCACAAGCACAGGGTGAGACATAATAACAATAAACTATACTTATATAGAAATTTAATAACAATAATAAAAGAAAAGTAGAGACAGTCAAAACAATAAAAAAAAAAAAAACAGGGCCCTGCTCCAGACAGTAGGTTTTAACAAACTCAGTCTGACCTTAAAAAGCTGATCAGACTTCGTTCTGGGTGAAAATGCCTTGTTGATGCCAGAGGTCAGAGGAGATTGGAAGCACTGCTTTGAGCTGATAGGAAGGCAACAGTAACTCAAATAAGCACTCATTACCACCAAGGTCTGCAGAAGAGCATCTCTGAATGCACAACACATCAAACCTTGAAGCAGATGAGCTACAGCAGCAGAAGACCACACCTCCTGTCAGCTAAGAACAGGAAACTGAGGCTACAGTTCACACAGGCTCACCAAAACTGGACAACAGAAGATGGAAAAACGCTGCCTGGTCTGATAACTCTTAATTTCTGCTGGGACTTTCTGATGGTAGGGTCAGAATTTGACATACACATCATGGATCCATCCTGCCTTGGTGGTGGTGTGATGGTGTGGACGACACTTTCTTGGCACACTTTGAGTCCCTTTGTACCCATTAAGCATTGTTTACACCCCACAGCCTACCTGAGTATTGCACCTGAGTATTGCTGCTGACCATATCCATCCCTTTATGACCACAGTGTACCATCTTCTCATGGCTGTTTCCAGCAGGATAACGCACAATGTCACAAAAATCTCATGGCCCATTGTTAGTCAGTGGTGCTGGTTTCTGTCATTATGCAAATGTACTGTTTATAAGGTTGGAAACCTGCAGTCAGCTGAGACTGAAGAAGTCACCAGAGGTGACGAAACGTTTCTCCCACTGAAACACCAGGTCCAGATGAACAGATTCAGCTTCCTGGGACTCTCACAAAGCTCAAATAATCTCAAACTGGTTTCTTGAACATGAAAATGAGTTGACTTTACTCAAATGGCCTCCACAGTCACCGGACCTCGATCCCATAGAGCTCCTTGGGGATGTTGTTTAAAGGGTGAGTCACATCAGCTGACAAATCTGCAGTAACTGTGTGATGATGTCATGTCAACATGGACCAAAATCTTTTGAGTTATGTTTCCAGCACTTTGTTGAATCTGTGCCATGAAGAATTAAAGCAGCTCTGAAGGCAAAAAGGTGTACCTAATAAAGCGGGCAGTGAGTGTATGAGCAGCAGGAGGGGAGGAGTCAGTCTGTTACCACGGTAACTGGCTCAGCGCTTAAGTGAATGCTCCTTTTGGAACATTAAATCCAGAGTTTCCATCACCTCAGGATTAATAAAGTCAGAGTTTTTCTTAAACCTGCTTTCTGGTGCAGAGCCCTGAACAAAGTGAAGTAACTAATAAACTGCAGAGGAGGAATAAGAAGAGATCAGAGCTGTTGGAGTGAATTCAACTTTAATGTACAACTACACGTCAAACATCCAGAAGAGCCTCAGCAGCTTCTCTGAGGTAACTCTCTGCAGCATCCTGTATTTTTTAACACCAAATTCATGAATTTCTGCGAGTTTCTGGAGGAAGAGATGGGTGGAGAGATGACTGTACCTGCAGGTGGTTGGAGGGTCTGAGCAGCACACCTGTCACCAGCCCGGTGTGACCCCTCAGCTCGTGGATACACTCCTCTGTGGAGGTGCTGAACACCTTCACGGCCTCTCCGGAGGCGCACAGCAGGAACCTGCAGCAGCAGAAACACCGTTACAGGACCGGAACACAGCTCTGTTAGAGTCTGCGGCTCATTCAGAGACAGAGAGGTGAGACGAGCCGCTGATGCTTTCCTGTAAACAGCGCCAGGGACACACAGCAGCTTCTGACGCTAATGCTAACAGCTTCAGCTCAAAGGCGAACACAAACTACACGAACCGCGCGACACTTTTCCACTAAATACGGAACATCCGCAGGTTAAAACACACGCTCACCTGGAGTCATGGGTCACCACCGGCTCCCTGAAGTTTATTTTACTGCCGCCGCGGTGAACCACGCGGATATCCCCGTGTTCAACCATGTTTTTACCGGCGCTAACTCTCACCTCTGACCGCTGCTCCTTCACTCAGTCAGCCGTTAGCGCCCCTCCGTTTTACAGGCGCCACCTGCTGGACGGGAGGGCTACTTCAACAACACATTCACAACCTGAAATTAATAAATAATAATTAATAAATAATAAATAATAAATAATAATAATCATACAACATTTTATTTAAAACTTTCTCACCCTCTGCCGTACAGATACAGAAAGTCCTCACACCATAACATCTGTATTTAACTGTTAGATTTTTACTTATCAAGCTCCTTATTTGTGTTGTATTGATATTTTTATTTGGTGAGAAATTTAATTTTTATTTTATTTCACTTTTTATTGTTTTATTTAAATGTACCCCTTCTTTCGTATAACTTTATCTTGTCTTAATGAGCTATTCTACTTTATTTAGGCTCCCTTGTTATAAGGTAATATGAGATATATTTTATTTATCAGGCAAGAATTTAAAAAAATGTAAATGTATGGAAGTCAATCAAGTAGAATAGAGTTTAACTAAAAAAAAATCTTAATAAGGTAAAAATTAGAATAAGTAAAATAAGTGTTAATTTATATAAAAATATTGTATATTAACTTAGTAGATTATGATGCAAAATATCTCTAATTCAACACATGCAAAATAGAATGAATATGGCTTACTATAGTTTTAGCTGCTATAACCTATAATTTACCATCTCTTGGGATAAATAAAGTATATTTTATCTTAAGTGTGGAAAAAATGGAAATTGTAATTGAAAATAAGCTTTAAAAAGTCTTAGGGTGTAAGTTTGTTTACAGGACCAGTCTGGGGAGCTCTGGTGCATAATGTGTTTGCTGAGGCTGTTATACAACTAATACATAAGTGTTTGTATTGCAATGTTTTATCTAAACTCCATAATTTTTGCCCCTGACAAATCCAGGCCATTACATAATAAAGAAAACTAACTCAAAGTAATAAAAAAACTAAAATTGAACAAGTATGAAAACAGTGGTTTTATATTTAATGTTTATTTTAAATATTCAATTCTATTAATTTCTATTGATTTATATTCATATTGATTTATATTCATATTGATTTGTATTCATATTGATTTGTATTCATATTGATGGGGACCCAGATAGCAAACAAGAGTTAAAACTATGTCAAATTAACATTGTACTGATAACTAAATTTTACTGAATTGAATTATGACATTAATTCTTGACCATTTTTAATTTTCAAATTAATATTGAAACAACACCGACGTCACTATTAAGATCAATAGAACTTCAGTGGTATTACAACTGATTTTAAACACAGCAAATGACTCATAATACAACATAATATTGTACTTCTTTATCTACAGCCATGATAAATGGTGTAATGTTGATGATTAAAACATATTTAATCTCATTATTAAACAATAGGCTCTAACATGTAAATGACAACAGAAAACTTCACACAAAAAGACAGATTTATTTAATTTGTTAAATCAAGATTAGTTTCAGTTTAGTTTAAAATCATGTTTGGTGAATTCACTCCTACGCTGAATGATGTCGTAGCTGTGAGCTTCCTATTGTTAAAGTAGAAGTCTCAGGCTGACACTGCCTCCATTTGCAGAGTCACCCATCTACAAAAGAAAACACCAAAATAAAAAGTGAATAAAGCAGATGAAAAAATATGAGAGGCGCATACTTTTTCAGATTTGGGGTTTTCTACTTAATATGACTTTCTCTCGCTCTCCCTTGATCTAACTCGTCCTCGGTAAAATAATCCTGCTCTCATCTAAGTCATCAGTTATGTCAGTTCATGATGTTTTATAAGTGTCTAATGATGACCACTGTGACAGTCACACATCTGCAGTATGCATCACTGTATTTAGTGTTCAACAACATATAAATATACATTTTTATTTATAATTTAAACTAGTATGTACAGTGTTTAAGCATATTATTTACAGACAGTTTCAGCTGTTAAACCATGTTGTTAACTAACCTTTAACAAAATAATTTACTACTTTGTAATCACAGCTGAAGCCAGCTACTGTATTTCAACAGTTTTACTGCTACTTAAAAAAAATAGAACATAACAGTTTAATACCAAACTGTTAGCAAGCAGTTTATCAGGTAGCCATACCTTTATCAAAAGTAATTTATAACCTTTTATTCACAATTTAAATTACCTACTGTATTTCAACCAGTGACTATGGAAGCTTGTTTCTGCCACTCAAGAAAGTTTTTTTCTTTTGTTTTTTATTTGCTGTTCTGTCATTTGAGTTGAAATTTTAAGATACATATCTTAGAATTTCAAATTACTTAGAAGTAAGTCAAAAATTTGAGATATACAACTTGAAATTTGGAGATAAAAACTCAAATTTTCGATTTAGCTCTGCCAGGAATTTTATTTACTTATTTATATATTTTATTTTTTCCAGTGGTGCAAACAAGCTTCCATAAATGACTGTATAACAGTTGCATAAAAGTTTCTTACAGTCACTGACTTTATCAGTTTATGCTTTATCCATTGTGTTTAGCGAATAATTTAGATTGTTTATCCTGACTTTGTGAGCTACTTCAAACATTTATTTATTTGGTTTTTGATCATCACTTATCTATTTAAACATTTATGCATTCATTTAAGCTGCCATTTTCTACTTGTTATTTAATTTTTTGAGTTCATGCTTTTTCAGCTCAGACTCCATGGTATCTGCTTGATTTTTTATTTAAATATAACAGCTGAGCTGATCTTTCTTCTGCACCAGTACCCTCTTACTTTCATCTCAGGCTGCAGTCACAAAAGATAAGTCTCAATGTGATACACCTGAAGTGAATTAAAACTGAAACTAACAAAGCAGTAAAAGAATGAAAGAAATGACGGTCAGATCTTTAAAACAGATGAGAGACTGACATGACGTGTTTAAATGTATTAAAGTGAGAAATATGCATATATGGCTTTTTCTTCATGTAGTCTTACAATGTCACCTTTCTTGTTGCGCGTTATCTGTCCCACACCATCAGATCAGGTTTAATGTGACTGCAGAGATTGGCAGGAGGAGGAGGAGCCTGCTGAGTACCTGAGAACAGCCTCTGAGAGGAAATGAGATCGCTTCCTGATCTGAGAGGCACGTATAAAAACCGAAAGTCAGAGAAAGGGAAACAAGTGCACATGGTTGGTGAAGGCTGACGGGAAGGCAGCGCGGAAACATCTCAGGTAACAAACATGAGGAGAAACGGCATTAAACTGTCAAATAACAAATAACCTGTCATTTTAGATCATATTTAACATTTAATGTACGTTTTTAAAGCACTCTTTGGTGAAAACGGGTGTGTGTGTCGTGTGCTGTCTGAAGGCACAGCATCATGAGCCAGTGGAAGCAGATTCAGCAGCTGGAGATCAGACTCCTGGAACAGGTGGATTACCTGTATGATGATAACTTCCCCATGGACATCAGGCAGGGGCTGGCCAGCTGGATCGAGTCGCAGGACTGGTGAGTCCTCATCTATGTGCAAAAAAGTGTAGAAAAGTCTGCATTATATTAAAGGCAGCTGTTATCATAGGCGAAAAGACCACATGGTATGGAGGACCGAAGTGCCAAACATACATAACTCAGTACACAAACAATTAAATGCACTATAAATAATATTAATATTTTTCTTAATATATTAAAGTAGCATGACCTATTTATGTACTTTTTCCAATAAATATTTCATTGAGCGATATCAGTCTGTCTTTTCTTTCTTCTGTATATGTAATGGATCATAATTTAGCAGTTTATGTAAGTATGGAGGACCAAAACTACTAAAACATTTAAAATAAATAAATCGATAAATGACAGAGTTTTTATTTGTAGGCCAGCCAACAGGCAAAAGATTAACTCCGTGAACACTTTGAATGACAGCCCTTCATATTTATACAATAAAGCATAAATGCCTAAATAAATATTTTAAAAAAAAATATTGTAAGAAAAAAAAGGTTATAAATAGGGGAAAGGCAAAAAGAAAAATAATTAGAAATTAATAACTTTTGAAATTAAAATGGATAAATAGATGGGAAAGGGAATAACTAAGGTAATTAATGTTATATAATACTATACTAATACTAATATAATACTAAATTCATAAATGCCTACATTTATTTTTAATGGGCAGGTCTTGATCCAGACATCCTCTAAAGCTCAGTGAAAGTTAGCGCAAACATAAATGATCACCTGCGCGTCAAATTACTGTTGACAAGGCTGGATTTACGTTGCTGAGTTTATACTTTGTGTTCAAATGAAGCTGATGGATCAAAACCATGACTTCTTGGTTTTACAGCCCACAACTTCACGTCATCGACCTCATTTCCTACAGGAAGCTGTTTTCAGTGAAAAAACCCGCTGTAGCTGCACCTTCTTCCTCATCAACTGGCAGCAAACAAAGTCAGAAACTGGTGAACATTTAGCAGCTACAGAGTGTTTGGTTTTATCTAAAAGTATAGTGAATGAATGCATTTACTTTTCAGTCTCAGCAGGTTTAGGTTTGGGTTTAAGTTTAGGAATGATTAAAGAAGATCATTAGGAGATCTGAGAGAGCTCTCCCACTTCTTATTTAAAACATAACATTACAAACCTTTGAGTTTTATTTCAGGAAAAAATTACAATAAAAAATCCAAGAAATTCTTAACGTCTCTTAAAATAAGTCCAAATTTGGTCTGTTCATTTTTTCTTATGAGTTATACAAATAATATCAGATCTACATCCTTCTGGTTGCTTTCAAAGCAAAGTGCAGACTCAAGACTCAAAAAGTAAACCTTTAATAAAGCCATTCCACAAACTTTATTTAAAAAAACAAAGTCCAAAACAGGATGCTGGGGGAGGTACTCAGACAAAGACAAACCACACAGAGAAGACGGGACTGTAAATACACTGAGAACTGGTGACGGGGGCCAAACAGGTGAGGAATGAGACACAGGTGAAAGTACGTAACAACGGGTCAGGGACAAAGGAGCGCAGAGGGAGGCACAAACATGAGGGAGACTTACAATAATAATAATAATAATGATAATAATAATACACATGAACTCAAACTAAGACTAAATTAAAATAAAGAAAACACAGGAACCGAACACTCTATGACACAAGAACTGAGACTCAGATACTTGGTAATTAATGCTAATTAACAGACTAATAAAATACTATAACTCAAACAAATACTTCTTAGAGGGTCTGTACTGCACAGCACATCCTATCCCATCATCATTTTTCAGATAATTACATTAAAAATGCTCCAAAAGGCACCGACAGCACAAACATGGTGGAGAGGTCCAGTTCAGACACAGACCATGTCTGTGCTGCTGGTGCCTTTAGGAGCATTTTTAATGAATTATCTGTTAAATGATATGAGTTACTGTGAGGTACACACAGTCCAAGAGGTTTGTGTTTCGGTTCATGGATGCAGCTTACTGACCAGACTTTCCTAATAACTTAGTGCTCGCAAAGTGACAGACAAAGTGACAAGCAGAATCTCAGAAATTCAGACAGAGATGTTGCAACAGCTTGACAAAACCTTCAGTCAAAACCTCCGCTGATGTGGAGGTTTTGACTTCTTTCTTCTTTACAGGCTTTGTTGCTCTGAATCTCCTGAATGTATGACTCTGTGTGCTTGCAGGGACACGGCGGTGAACGACGAGTCGATGGCTGGGGTGCTCTTCACCAACCTGCTGTCCCAGCTGGAGAGGGTACGCTCGCAGGAGCAGAACTTCCTGCAACGACACAACATGAAAATCATTCAGCAGCAGCTGCAAGTGAGTCCACCTCTCCCCCAAAAACCTCATTTCTCAGCAGGGACCTCAACACTTCACATCTGCTTTTGTAACACAAACATTTGTTAGACTTCCTGTTTTCTAGGACAGTCTTTACCATCTCTGACACACACAATACTCTCACTGAGTGCTCCACAGATGACAAAAACAACTTTCACCCTAATGTGCCCCATATTAGAAAGCAGCCTCGACAGACAGCTGCAGTGTAAACAGAGGAAGTGTTTTTGCTCTACTTACACAGTTTTAATGACACATATTACCGAGAAAACAGGTGAGAGTTTAGTCTGATGTGATGGAAACTTAAAATGATCCAGGCGTGCTTTTAAAGCGTTACAGATTAAACATGTTTACACAGCAGCAAATAAGACTGTCCAGCATAAAGTGGTGGCAAAAAGATGACAAGTGTAAAGGTTTCATATTGCAAATAGAGGGAAAAGTGATTAGTTAAATACTGGTATTTATATGGAGGATTGTAAATGCCAAAAATGCTGAATGATAATGAATAAATGACTCTAAATACAGATTATAATGCTAAAAAAATGCATTAAAGAAAATGTTAAAAATAAGTGCAGATTATTAATTATGGTGGATCAAAACTGCCAGAACTAAATTGATATAATTCATTAATTTATACAATTTGTGTTTGTTATTTATTATTAATATTAATTCTTATTCATTGAAGATTAAAATTGTAAAAAAAAAAAAAATAGAAAAAAGAATAAAA
>VUQS01007363.1:5987-16476 GCA_015108495.1 Heterochromis multidens
CAGCTAAGAACCAGAAAATCAATCAAAGCTCCTATCCTTTTCTCTGTATTAGACTAGGGTCTTTACCTTACAATATAAAGCGCCTTGAGGCAACTGTTGTTGTGATTTGGTGCTATATAAATAAAATTGAATTGAATTGAATTAAATCCCAAAAAGCTGAATCTGTTCATCTGGACGTAGCATTTTTAGTGGGAGAAATGTTTCGTCACCTCTGGTAACTTCTTCAGTCTCAGCTGACTGCAGGCTTCCCCAACCTTATAAACAGTACATTTGCATAATGACCGAAACCAGCACCACTGACTAACAATGGGCCATTTGGTCAGTTTCATGATCAATAGTATGCAAATTGTCTGTTTGCAACCTGTTTATAAGGTTGGGGAAGCCTGCAGTCAGCTGAGACTGAAGAAGTCACCAGAAGATGACGAAATGTTTCTCCCACTAAAAAATCGCTACGTCCAGATGAACAGATTCAACTTTTTGGGACTTTCTTATACTCTGATTATTTTTTCACATAGTGAGTATTTGTCCTCTACCTGGTGACTAACAGGTGAAACAACACTTAATTTAAAAGAATCACTTCAAAAAAGCTTTAAAATTATTGATTAAAAAGCCACTCTCATTTCATCACTAACATTTAGGGAAAACCCAATCTTTTGAGTCTTAATAATAATAAAAAAATCAAGGCTGTTTTATATATAAGGTTTGACATGGACTCGCCCCACCTTCAAATGCATTTATTAATCAAAAGGCTGACCATGGGATTAGCACCAGGGCTGCCACTAGAGGGGACCAAGGTGCATCATTGGTACATCACAATAGGACAAACTGTGCTGTCTGTAAGGCTAAAGCAGAAAACTAAATAATAAAACAAGGCGTATTGATTCAGAAAGTCTATATGTGCTGCAGTACAGAAAGCAGTACAGCTACCATTATTTGCAGTATTGTCTAGGGATGGGAAGTGATTCCGATTCCATTATCGATTAGATTCCTTATCAGTTCTCACTCTTCTCATTGGCTCCGCTTTGAGAGTCATCACCATCACTAAGCAGCATATCAAAGACATTAAATATGTGCAAATTAATTGCATGCTGTGTGGTCAAATGTTTGTGCATCAGTGTTGGGCTAATTACTCAAAAAAAGTAATGTATTACAAATTCCTGGTTACTTTTCTTAAAAGTAATGCAGTATGTTACTTAATTACTTGCTGGAGAAAGTAATTTGTTACACTACTCGTTGCATTACTTTCGTGTTTCTCTGTAAAATGACCTGAAACACATCGTCTTGTAATTACCAGTTAACAATATAAACCTGAGGCTACAGTCCCACACACCAACCCAAACCCCTGTCCTAATGAGGACACACATACGATCTTTCTCTTAATATTTATGTATGAACACAAAGCCGACAACACAAAGCAAAGATGAAAACCAGCCTAAAGAGACTTCAGAGCGATCGTCACAGTGGTTCTACTGTAGAAACATGAACAGGTAGAAACTGAGGCTGCAAATCTGACTGCTCATCACTGCCTTGGTTACCTGCTAAATTCAGGCTCTGCTGGGCTGCAGGGTCGGCATTCACTCAGCTTTAACATCACTCTGGGTTCGTGGTTAGCTTTGTGTTGGCATGCTGTCTGTGCAGATACTTGCAAAGAGCTGAAGTTCTGTTAGCAGCGTAATGCGGTTGTTTCTGTTCTGGATGCAGTTTTGCACTTTACCATCGCGCTTTTGTCCTTTTGTGCAATAAAAATAAAAGTAATGTCCATATCCGCGCTGTAGACTGCTCCACTATTTTCCTCCTCCGGCACACAAACTGATATCAGCTGATTGTAGTGCAAGTGGAACCAAGAGAATGGGCTGGGATTGCTCAGGAGACACGTGTGACACTTGTTGAAAATACAACTGCAGGTTGTTATTCAGCAAAAAGGACACACGATTGACTATTAGCATCAGGGGGGCTAATAATTTTGACCCTGGTAATGTTCCTTGCTCTGTTTAACAGCATTTGGAAAATACTTAAAAAAGAATTTAATTTCATAGGGGGGCTAATAATTCTGTCCTCATCTATACCGCTGTAGAAACTAACAAGTTTTTGCTGTTTTTGCAAATAAAAAAGTTGTATTTTGACAGCCATGTACTTCAGTTTTTGTTTTGTTTTTTAGCATTTTTAACGTATCTGTGATTTTATGTTCTGAGTTTGACACCTGCCCAGATACTTATTTAGTGTTGAAGCTGCCTTTAGTGTGTGTCTCATGGTTTTCCACCTCCTCTCTGTGTCTCTAGGTGACCTGACCAAACAGCTGCCTCTGACCGTGGTGGGAGAGCACGGTGACAAGGTGATCCAGTGCCGATGGCACACACAAGACCTGTCCTTCCTCTCATCCTCTGCTGATCGCACTGTCACACTTTGGACACACAATCCATAACACACACACACACACACACACACACAAAGACAGCCAGTTGTTTCTATCTGAAAGAGACACATTCCCCTAAAACATTACTTCTCCTCTGCACTGTAAACACTGTCGCACCCTTGCACACCTACACATACACACTTGCAGGTACACAAATTGGTGAACAAGCCTTTCCCTCCTGTCTGTAGTAAACCAAATGGGACTCATACCTGGGACACATCAAAAGCACACTTGTTGCATGTTCTCCTTTCTTGATGACCATATTGAACTGCAGGATTCTTCGTTGTTCTTCATCCTGTAATCACCCTACATTTTTGCTCTCTGCACACACCAATCAGTTGCTGCATGTCCTTTTTCCTAAAGAGTTGAGTAGGTGAGACAGGACAGGAGTGCTTTGTTCATGATGGTGCCTTCCTTGAGTTCTCAGTTTCCATAACAAAAAAAAAACAAAAAAACTACAGTCATTTTTTTTAAGATCAAATTTTGTTAAGTCATTTTGAGAATCATACATTCCTCCTTTTGCATATCATTTTCTTACAGCTGGTGTGATGCTGCTATTGTTTAGGAACAACAGAAATTGATGTAAAATGTACTTTTCCCAGTGTTTCAGTAGTGAGCTTTTCCTCTCAGGAGGCCAAATCTGTGGAAGTCATACTATCTGTTGCTTCCCTGTGGGATGTCTAACATTACTGTGTGCCCTGCATTACTGCAGCTCAAACTGTGTAAACGAGCTAGTGTGTTTAAATTTCAGATCAGTGGTTTTTTTTGCGCTGAAGCTTTTCCGGTGTCTTTGCAGTGGCTTGCTCGTTATTATGTTAGAATCAAAGGAAAGTACAGCATGCGATTATTGGTTGGGCACCCTTGCATTCAGTTTGGATTTGGCTGTGCTCAAAAGCTTTGGCTTGTCTACTGCTGTATGTGTATAATATCAGTAGATGGCAGTCTTTTCCTAAAACAAGGGTCTGACCATATGCACAATGAAATCTGGATGGAAGCACGGGTGTTTTGATATTTATTTAGAACCAGTATTTGGGGCATATGCCTTTTCTTTTCTTTTTACATTCGCACTTTGTCCTTTTAACATCGTCTTCTAATATTGACTTACTTACAAAGATGCATATTTAAGTTTTTATGTTAATGTATAGTATATATTATTTTAACAAAGAAGGCCAAACTAATACGTACATAGATGTATTTATTTATTTCAGTTGTGTTTATGTATGTACAGTTATTAGTTTGTTTTTGAAATGCTAGTGGCTCTTGTATTAAGCCTTTCTAATTCTTGTTTTTAAAAGTGACAGATGAGTTCAAGCTAACTGAAGTCTGACTGCTGGTACGTTCAATAAAGTGTCTTTTACACAAACTCTGCATTTCGTGTTTTCTTGGATTAAATACTTGATATTGAACATTTTAAAAAGTCAACATGGAGAGAGATGTTTTATTCCTCTGACCTCACTCAGAATATTTAGTACAAAAGGGTAAGAGAAAAAGGACTGTACATGGGTTAAATCCATACTTTATCAGTTTGCTTAAAGTAGCTTTTATAAGTGCCTGCTGTGTGACCATGGGAACTTAAGCCAAACAAAAACCTCACACAAACAAAAGCCCCTTTCAGACATGCACTCTTTTCCATGTGTCGGCTTCATGGATGAGTGAGCACTGTGGTCACTTTTTATGTAAAAGTTTCCACAGAAATCAGAACAGATCAGACCCAGAAACATTTACATTTCACTTTCAACATGGCACAACTCTGAAATTCCATGAAATCACATCAAATAGGCGCACACAAAGGATACATGTCTCTCGTCCTCTTGCCCTGAACACCAACGACTAAAACACTTTATCTCACCAACTCTTCTATTTTGAATAATATTTAAATTTTTAATATTTAAGTGCCTGTGTTTGAGGGGTGGGGGCAGCTCTTGCAGCAACAGTGTACGCACAGAAAGACAGACACAGCTCTTCGTGACAAAAGGTGGAGAGAACTACACACTCAAAAGTGTGGTTACACTTCGCTAGAGTTTAACAGTGTTTGCCACAAGTGTAGCAGGCACCTGTGGCAAACACTGTGCGCTCTCTCCATCACTGTAGCAAGTATAGCTGAAGCCAAGTGACCTACCTGAAAAATCAATGAAGCCATTAATGCCATGTATTTCATGTCTGAACAAGGGCTATAATAAACAAAAAGAGTGACTTAAACACCACTATGAGTATATCTCTACTACTTCATAGTGGTGGGACGGCAGTTCACGAGACAATAACAATCATAAAAAGAACAATAAATACAAACATACCTGCAGTGGTGTATTTAAAAATACACAGGATGAAATGAGTCTGCAGCAGTACTGAATTAAAAACAATTATAAAAAAACCCCTTTTGTCCCTGACGCTACTGTGAGTTTGTCTTTGTACAAGATGTGTGAAACAAGTCTTTGTTAATTTGAGATGAGGACAAGGAAGTGATCATTAATCCATCATGATGCTGTCCACACCTTCATTAAAAAAAAAACCTGACAGTCCCTTTAATGTTTTGTTCAGTTGGAGCTTGGCCTAGATGCAGCATTTGCTGCAGAAGGCAGGGTGACGCGTTGCTCGTCCATTCGTTTGGCCTGTGAGCGCATAATGAGGCTGAAGAAGTCCTCATCTGGTACGGTGGGCCCTCGGACCGGAGGAGGGGGAGGAGCACACCGCTGGTCATCCAAACGGGAGCCCTGGAAGGAAGGAAGAAGCAAAGAGTGTGACTTTGACATCTGGGTAACAGGATTTTTATCTTGTTTCGAACTTGTTTTTTTTGTAATATACTTTGTTCCTCAGTAAGTCTGTAGCTGATCTCTTGCAAGGTAATCAGAATCCTGCCCCCTGACCTCTGGCTAAAACAACCAGACTATCTCACATCACTCCTCTACTTATGTTACACTGCTTCCCTGTCGCCTTCAGCGTCCAGTTTAAAAATCTCATTCTTGTATAGAGAGGATTGCACAGTCAGGGTCCTTTCTGTGTCGCTCATCTTCATCTTCACCCCTCAGCTCGCTCATCTGGGTCAAAAATACTAAATTTAGTGTCTGTCCAACACACTCGCCTAATGTTCAGCAGTAATCAAGCTTTTGAGGACTTGACACTTTTTTAAAAGGCAGCTAAAAATATTTCTATACAGCACAATATAAGTTTTGCTTGTTGAATAGTTTATGACTATTAATATGCATGAAACTGTATTCAGTTAATCCCAAAAAGTTGAATCTGTTCATCTGGACGTGGCGTTTTTTAGTGGGAGAAACGTTTCGTTTACCAACTGGTAACTTCTTCAGTCTCAGTTGGTTTCGTTTACCAGTTGGTAAACGAAACGTTTCTCCCACTAAAAAAACGCCACGTCCAGATGAACAGATTCAACTTTTTGGGATTCTTTTACCTGGATTATTGAGCATGCATCAAGTGTATTCAGTTAACTATGCTCTTTCTGTCTGGCCTCATCAGGTACCTGGCACTTGACAAGCATATCAAAGAAGTCATCATCAGGCTCAGCGCTGTCAGCGTTGGCCATCAGGTGGCTGAGCACAGCCTGGTTGCTGTTTTGGTTGAACCTTAGACCTGGAAGGCTCCCCCCTGCTGCTGTTGACTCCTCTAACCGCCTGCCCTGGGTGCTTGACACGTTGGCAGACTCTGACATGGCTTCAAATGTAGAGAAATTCAATGTAGAGGACAAAAAAATTAGTATAAAATCCCCTCATTATTTTAGGAGTGATTAGATTTTCTATGTGTGTGTAGACCTACATTTCCGGATGGTTCTGGGAGGCGACTCTGGGCCGCTGTTTAATGATAAGCTGCTGCCTCGGTCCTGTATCGAACACCGTTGGTCATCCATGCGGTTGCTCTGGAATCGGCTCAACAGGTCAAAGAAACCGTCGTCTCCGAGCATGTCAGGGCTGAGTCGCTGGTAAACAAAAACAAACAAACATGAAAACTAAAACAGCAAAAGGAAACATCCTTGTTTGATGATGACTAAACGAGCTCTCTGTGTGGTGTTCAGATGAATCCCCCCTGGTCTGCGTACTTTTTGTGGTCCCTGTGCAGGCGTCTGGCTGGTATCCAGGGTATTGCTGGTGTCCTGGAGAACCTTACTAGAGCCACCAGACTTGTACTTCTTCCCACGCAGACGGCTGACAAAGAAGAGCTTGGAGGAGCTCTTCGCCAAGGAGGGTTTGGACTGTTTGGTCAAGATGTCGCTGTTCCACTTTTGGCCCTTCAGAACAGAAATTGACCACAATTACCACAAGTTTAGCAGCAAAAGGTGACGTAAGAAGAAGCATTTCTGGTAGATGATGTGTGAGCAGAGCGGTACAGTTGGGCATTTCTTACATTTACTTTGTCTGGAGTGAGCTTCATCAGCTCCAGATTCTCCATGCTGTGTCGTTTGCTCATCCTGGGCCTGGCTCCTGAAAACCAAGAAACAATGTTACATAAGCTACACATTTAACATATCTGAAATAACATAAATTCAACAAGGGGAGGATTAAACAGTTTTTACCATGCAGGTTGTAGTCGATATCCTTATTTTCTGAAACAGTGGAGGAATTTGTGCTGTAGCTCAAACCCAGAACCGTCTGGAGATCAGATACATTCATACGAGCTGTCAGCTCCCCGCTCCTGTCTCCAGTCTGGACAGAAAAACAGAAACAAAAGGAACAAACCAAAGGCAGGTTAATTTTACTGCTGAAGGATTTCTGCACCTGTTCTTAACAAGTTTGCAAAATAAAAGTACCTCGAGTATTTCTGAACTGCTTTGCTGTGAAGATAGTAAGAGCAGTGCATACCTCTCTGCAGATCTCCAGGTGTTTCTCAGCAAAGTGCATGGCTTGGTCATGGTTTCCCAGTGCAGTGTGAGCATTTCCAAGACTCCAGCATGCACGGCCCTCACCAATCCTACAGAAAGAAACCACATATAAATCCATGCCATTTAACTGTGGCACAGTTCAATCCAAAGAAACATCATAAAACCTTGTGACTGCATTTGTACCTGTCATTGAGGTCTTGAGCTATGATGAGATGCTTGAGGTGATAGTCTATGGCTCTCTCATAGTCCTGCAGAAGCGTGTAGGTGTTGCCGAGACTGTAGCAGGCCTGAGCCTCCACAGCTCGGTCCTTTAACTGCCTCGCCAACTGCAGTGTCTTTCTAACAAGCAACCAGGCAAGACGCATTACAGGCCTGCTTTCTTAGAAGCTCATAGAAACAGTACATAATACATTCATACAATGATAGAAGGCTTCTTTTTAGATATTGCCACTGTTGCTTAAGGAAAAGTGTCTGAACTGTTACAGTCATTTGATAATTCAATTCCCACATTTTTTTTTATTGAGGTCCACAATTTTGGATGTGTGACAATCATGATGACAATGTAGGATCAAGTGATGGACTTGTCTTCAAACATTGTGCAGCTACGCTCCAACCTATAATGAAACTTTGAAACGTGTGACAAGCTGGAAATGGAGAATGTCGGCCTTCAAAGTAAAGGTTGGACCTTAAGAAACATGCTGGCTGCAGTGCTGAGGCACATCTTTTACTTTGAAGGCAAAGCTTCTCTATTTCCGGTTTGCAACGCACTTTTTCAAGTCGTACTACTGCTCGCCTAGTAGTTTGCGAGTATTTGCAGACAAGCATGAAAAACTACAAACTGTGGCAGTCTGCTAGCAAAAGCAATCACTAGGAGGTTTCACCCAGCAAGAGCCAGCAACCTCCAGGAACCAATGTCAAGCATTTGTGAGAAACCTTAATACACATACACTATATTGCCAATAGTATTCGCTCATCTGCCTTCACACACATATGAACTTGAGTGACATCCCATTCTTAATCCATAGCGTTTAGTATGATGTCTTCCTCCTTAGTAGTGAGGAAATTTCACGACTGGACTTGTTGCACAGGTGGCATCCTATCACGGTACCACGCTAGTATTCACTGAGCTCCTGAGAGACCCATTCTTTCACTAATGTTTGTAGAAGCAGTCTGCGTGCCTGGGTGCTGGATTTTTATACACCTGTGGCCATGGAAGTGATTGGAACACCTGAATTCAATGATTTGGATGAGTGAGTGAAGACTTTTGGCAATATAGTGTATGTGTTATTAAGGTGTATAAGTGTGGCTTACTTGTAATGCTCAGCTGCCACTTCAAATTCCCCCAAAAAGATATAGGCATTCCCCAGGTTGCAGTAAGCCCGCCTCTCTGCTGATCGATCTCCAAACTCCTTAGCAATTAGCAAACGCTGAAACAGAAAGATTTTAAATATTTAAAATGCCATAATAAGTAATTTAGTAAAAATAAAACATTATCAAGGATGCATGCTTGTGAACTCTTTATAAAGAAAGGTTTTTCAGGGTTCACCCTCACCTGTTCATGAGAAGCCACGGCTTTGCGAAAGTTTCCCAGCAGGTAATGTGTGTTTCCAAGGTTGCCATAAGTTCGACCCTGGGCAGCCCGATCTCCAAGCTCCTTCACTATCACCAAGTTTGCCCTGACAATGCACATACAGTCGAATGGTCACATGGCAGCTCTCTTTGCAATAATTCAAAATAACAACAACTTGTTATTAAAATGATTTTTTTATCATGCTGAATGACAATGACTAAAACACACGCTGTCTGTCTTACTCATAGTACTCTGCTGCCTTCCTCAGTGCCATCATGACATCTTCTGGAAAATCTCCGGGCTCAGCTCCGCTCCAGCAGATACTTTTGCCTTTGGCATGGTACACATTCCCAAAGTTATAGAGTGCTCTCGCCTGCCCCACCTAACAGGAAACATAAGTGGTGAAGATCACTTCCTTCTGAAACCCTCAAATACATGAATACAAATATCTGACTGTATTCACTATTGATTGTGTTCTTGAATATGTTGCCTCACCTTGTCATTCATGTCCCTGGCTATGTCCAAGTGCCTCTGACAGCAAACCACAGCCTCGTCGAACCGTCCCAGCACCTTCAATGTGTTGCCGAGGTTTCCACTGGCTTTGGCCTCTCCAACCAGGTCACCAATTGTCCTGAAAAATATACATCATGCTATTAATAACAAATATTCTACTGTAATCAGCAGGGCTGTGGGTTTTTCAGTTTCTCATGTGTCCAACCTTGTCAAGGTGAGATCATGCCGGTGGAACTCCAAGGCCTTGGCATAGTCATGTAGGTGGAAGTAGGCATTTCCAAGCTGACTGTAGATAGCACTGAGCACCTGGAGGTCCTCTGTGCCCACTTGGATGGCAGCTTCAAAAAAGGAGACGCCTACTTTGTAGTCACCCACCTTACAGAGGCGCTCACCCTCCAGCGCCAGCTCCAGGCAGGACACCTCCATCCTAAAGCAGAGAAAAGCACAGTCTGGATTGCTGTTTGAACTGGTCAACCCTCAAAAAACATTAAACTCCAAAGTCTTCTCGTGCAGTAATCGAAAGCCAAATGGCTCTGCTCGCAACTGAAAAACAAAACGTCCTTTAAAGCAAAAGGCTTTCAACAAGTGGGAATGTTTAGCCACTTCCTTCCACCTACAGAAAACAATAGAGCTTGTTTATTATGGTAGATCTCACATCCTTTTAACTTGTCCCAGAAAGTAAAACAGGTTCCTTTTTCAATCAGCTGAACCAGAACTGAACCTGTGATATTCATCATTGCACTGTTTACTGCTGTTGCTTTAGAATTTAAAAGACCGTGCTGATACTGCTGATCGTGCAAAGGCAAAAAAAAAAAATCATCTTACACTTCGTAAACTATTGCTTGTGAAAGCAAAATGTTTGATTCCCAGCAACAGACACTGAAAAATCGGGTACCTCTTCAACAGAAAGTAAATCAAAAGATGCAATAAATATGTTTCTATAGGACATCAAATCATATAGGAGTGTCTGTAACAAGCACTCATGGAGTCACATATCTGGCTGGGCTTAGTTGTTTTAAGCCAGATGAAAGTAGTGTCAGTCAGTGGCTGATGGCTTATCTGCAAACGCAAACTTAGTGACATATTTGTGCTTAGCGAAAACTGTCAGATAAGCCAAGTTTGTTTTTCAGGAAACTGTATTGTTAGGAAGAGATCAGCTTCACAA
>VUQS01007367.1:3129-18879 GCA_015108495.1 Heterochromis multidens
AGCATTGATGAATATATATATATATATATATATATATATATATATATATATATATATATATATATATATATATATATATATGTATATATGTTGCAAGGGTGACATGGGACTTTTATGGGCGTAATAGGCATAAACTACCTGTTAAAGTCCACTGCAAGCAGACCAAGTGACAGGACTTGGTTAGAAGATCTGTCTAGAAGACTTGGACATGTTGGCTCTTGAACTAAAGAGTGAATGAGTTTGGACTTTACAGAGCCATAAAAGCACACTGCTGTAAAGGAAAGGGGTACACTTCATTATTAAACACAAGCTTCGTAGCTAAAATGAATGCCAAAAAAAGTATTTTTTTACCCTGTTTATCTCATTTTCACAATTACTGAAAGCCAAAATTGGAAAATGTGATTAATAACCCAACCTAATGTTAGAATTATTTTAGTTAGATTCTTTTTTATACAGGGGTTGGATACCTCTCATGGTCTATAGTTAAACACATATTTAAGGCCTGGTTCATTTTGACTTTTAGTCATTTAAATACTTAAAAAAAACTATTTCCAAATTTAAGCCAATTTGAACCTAAATTTGCCATTAATTCAGTGCTCACAGACTTGCCTGCACCTATTTTTGACATTGCATCGCTCACCATGCCAAATTCAAATACATTTAAACTTTGTTTTAAATCAGCATTCAGCAGAAGATTGATTTAATACAGTGTAGTTAATAATGATGTGTTCTAATCACATTGTGTTTTGCTCAGCTGGCTGAGGCGTGACTGACCACTGGCAGGTGCGCCAAAACCACGGCCTTGTGTTAAGCTGCTGCTCTAAGCCTTCAGCTGCACACAGTCAACTCACAGGATTAACTTGCCTCGGCTCCAGCCGTCAGGGCTTTCACTTGTGCCGGTGTGTCTTAATGGAATTTTATACTCTCCCAAAGCAAATGGGACTGCAATGAGCTATACCATTTCATTCTTTTATAGAGGTGGATTTGTAAAGTTATTTTGCTTCCCTTGCTTAAAATCTTTGGAATGTTTGACCTCTTATGCCCAAGTTTTAAACCAAAGATAATGTTTCAATCAAGGAATGGCTTTCAGGAACTATATTAGCATTGTAGCAGTAATTATGTGGTAACTTTTCTTTGTTTTATCTTAGAGGGAGTGTAACATCACACTGTACTGTACAAGACCAATTCTGTTACTTCAATACGTGCATTGTATTTATGTGTTTTCTTCAGAAACAGTCGCCAAGGTAAAGTAGTATTTTTGTTTGCAGACATTTAATTTGCAAAGTCATTAAAAGTCACGGTCCCATTTTTTTTAAATCATGCTCATATGGAATAAAAACAAGAAAAAAAGTGTTATTGTGGTGTTATTTTATTTGCATCATTCAGTGGTTACATCTATTATAAGTAAGCTGGTTGTGATAATCATGCACAGCTTCTCAGCTAAACATAGCTGTGAAACCTGTAGAGTAAGGAGTAGTCTAAAGTCTCTGTTTCTACAAAACTTTTTGTTTCAGAGGAGTACAGCAGTACAAATTTCCTTTTCGTGCTCTGTACACTTTTTCATTTCCCCACTGGTCAATTGGAAGAGGAATTTACACTTGGCCCCCTGTGATCATGTTTGTCAACTGCCACAGCGCGTCTGATTAAAGCTGTGTCTCTAACTAACAAATGGCTGTCTTTGGAGAATAATAGCTTCGCCCCTTTTTTCTCTCCCTTCTCCCTTTGTGCTTCTTCTTTTTGATCACAGAACAGCAGCATCCCTGAAAAGCGAACACAGCCTTAAACAGACACACATAACAAAGAACTGAAACACACACACACAAATGTTAGGGAATGCATGCACCCGCTGGCACCCATACACACACAGACAGCATCCAGCTGAGCTCTTGTTCTGTGCGAGTCTTTGCTCTCTATGATGTTAAATGAGGACATTGATACATAAATTTGCATTTGTTTCATCCACAACCGTTCCTCTAACAAAAAATCCATAACTGTGTGCCCCCAATTTGCCAGGTAGCGTCAGATGCTTCTATTCTTGACTTGTTTCATGTGAGGCTAGTGTGATTGTTTGTTTGATTGATTTGGCTTTATGTACACCTCTTCACTTATAAGTGGGCTAAAGAGTGATCCCCACCAAAACAATAGCAGTTTGTCAATTGGTAGTATAGGTAAACACCAGCCAGTTGTTCTTTAGTTGCATAGATGCCAGTCGTGGAGCTTATTGCGATCCCACTGAGCAGGTGCAGAGCAGCATCTGGACCAGTTCTGATCCCCTTGATTAAAGAGCTTCTTCTTTCTGTCTGCTGCAGATAAGAACTATACTCCCTCAGTGATGTTACAGGCCACAGTTCCTCTTTCCTTGTTGTCTTCTGTAGCATATTGAGCTGTCTTAGACTTCTTCCTTTTGTAAAACCTAGCATCACAAGACACCTTGCTCCTTTGTGCTCCTTCCGCCTATCTAGAAAACACCTAGAATGATGTGAATGCTCAATTCCGGTTCTTGTTCTCCTTTTCCCTTTGATCTGTAAATTTCCCTTTTATCATCTTGACCTCCCTGTGACCTTTGTGAATCCTGACGGATGTTGATTGGTGGTCCTGAATGAAGCACGTCTCTTACAGAGGGTGGGGAACCTTGGAGCACCTCTGCCACTTCGGCTCCAGGCAGGGGGGGCACCCAGGGCAGGGTATCCCAGGGCAGAGAGCCTGTTCTGGGCAGAGGGAGCCCTTCCTCCACGGAACTTCAGGATCCCAGTAGAAACAGGAGAGCTCATCCCAATTGGGCCATTCTGGGTAATGAAATAGAGTTGTGTATGTGCGTGTGTGTGTGTGTGTGTGTGTGTGTGTGTGTGTGTGTGTGCGTGTGTGTGTTTGATCATGCATGACTGCTTTCTAGAGATAAAGTCAGACAAGGAAAACATCTCATGTCAGTGTTTTCAGTTTTTGCCGTTAAAACACTGTATAAATGCAGTAGCAGTTCATTTTGTATGTTTGCACAACTTCAGCACAGTATTCAAGTGGCTGGTTCAGGATTTATCTATCATCTAATGAGGTTACACATTTCAAAAGCAAAATTTGATTGTAGTTCAAGTTTATTCAGGGAGGCTGACTACATTACAACACTCTTGATTTGCTTCATTTTGCAAATGATCAAATATCAGCTGTGTGTTTATACCCATAAAACCACATATTTGAGTGGTTTCCTGCAGCTGGTTCATATTATGCACTTACCATGTGGACTATATCTGAACCAAACCAAAACCAGTCTTGTAATTTATATCTACATTTAATGTAAAGATATAATGGAATTTAATCCATTTTCCTCTGTTATATGAGACTCAATAAGTAAATTTTCCTTGGATCTGTTAAGATATTAATACTGATTTTATCCACACTGGTGACTGATTAAGCCAGTTATAGAAATTTCATTCTCTTGGGACCTCATGAGAGAGATGTCAGTCCATCGGCCTGTCCATCTGTCTGTCTGCTTAGTCAGCTGTGTCAGGGAGAGTTGACATGTCCTTCAGAAGAACTTCCACAACAGATGGAAAACCCAGGAGAAGATATGGGAAGGGATGGGGTGGTGGCAGGAGCCAGTGAGAAGTGGGAGGGGTGAAAGAAGGAGAGGATGTGTCATATTTTGATATTCCCTCTGTGCAATTTTGGCTTATGAATTTCCATTTTAGAGGGCAGTCAGTGTCTGTGACTGCTACATTAGTTTTATGGCCAAAAACAGCTTATTGCAGGCTGCAATGATGTGAGGGAAATATTTCATTTTGCATCAGGGCCTGCTGAAAAGTTAACCTGCTACGTCTTTGTGGACAAATTTGAGATTCATCGCATTTTGGGGTAAATATGCACCCGGAGTGCATATGTAGTCACAGATACAGGCACGTGTCTTACAAATAGATTTTCCGGCTGGAATGGAAAAGCAGGATCATTTATTACTGACACTGCATGCACACCATCACAGACCATCACACGTGTGGATGCACATCTGTTTGCTTGCACAACTAACCAGAGATGTACACTCACTGGCAAACACACATTCCCGCTGCAAGTCTTGCTGTAGGGGGATAACAGCAACGAGCTGAATGAGGCTGAATCATGCTGAATTGTGTGTTCTGACTAAAACCTCAGGGGCAGCACGCATCTTCTCTCTCTCCTCTTTCCTCTCCTGATTTCACCAGGAGTTTTCAGTCCACTTGCTTTAATGGACGCTTTTCATTAAGAGAAGGAAGATATTTGAATGAGCAGTGATGTCCCACCTGTTTCTACGTCTGAGTACTTAATGACCTGCTGCATTTTATGCCAACATGTTTCCATTGTGCAGTAAGAAAAAAACAAAAACACGGTAAAATGAGCAGCCGCATGAGAGAGCCCAGTGGTTTTTGGAGTTAATGCAGAACTTCAGCATCACTAGGTTGAATCTCTTAAAAAAGTACATGACCAGAGTGGTAATTTGTTAAGCCATGTTAAGTAATTCACTTTATAATACTTAATTCACACTGTAAAAATTGTAAAAAAAAAAAAAAAAAGTATTTTGAATTTTGTTTTTCAGCCACCAGGAAAGTTTCTGTCTGTTTTTCACTCTTTATCTCTGCTTCAGCATGTGACCTTAAAATACAGCCCTAGAGCTAGAATCAAAATGAGCTGAAATGGTCAAGTAAGCTGACACACACACAAGAACTTTTACTTTTGTAAAGAGCTCCCAGTATAGGAGCAAACTTGTAGGAATATGTTACCATAGCTCAATAGTAAAATAAAACTAAACATCTAATAGTTCAGCTTGACTATACAGCGTACAATGGAGAAATCTGCTCGTTCTATTCATGCTCTGCTAAAAGAGACACTATAGACTTAAGTAGCACTAATGTGAAGAAATGCTCAAAAAGGAAGTGGCTCTGTATAAATACTCTTGTTATTTTTATCAAGACACTGGTGTGGAGGAATGAAGTACACATAGCTGCATATGAATATGCAGCTATGTGTAGACAAGATAATTCTGAAAGCTTTATGGTTGTAGTTTGTTGTTCAGTCAGTATTGAACTTATTGAGTGGTTAGTAGTAACGGGTACTGACCAATCATGTTTAAGTGGGCTTTGGTTGCATGCCAGTAAACAATCCATGAGATGAGCAAAAGCAGGAGAACATTTGTGACGCAGCATGTGAAAACTTTTTCTGTTTCAAAACCTGTGGATTAACATCCAAAAACCAGATGTCATTTATCTATCTTTGTTTAATTTCTATAGATTTTTAACATAAGGATGCCAAACCGTGTCCATTCTGTGAATTATTGTAGGGTCTTTACCTTACAATATAAAGTGCCTCGACGTGATTGTTGTTGTGATTTGGTGCAATATAAATAAAATTGAATTGAATTGAATTATTGTGGTCTAGTAGTAATAAATAAATAAAATAGATAAATAGTTACTTGTAGCACGTTCGTAAATGATCAAACTTCTGATGAAAACTCCACTAGGTTTACTAAGAAACCATCGATCGATCACAATCCACACAGTGTTATCACCACAGGCTAAACACAGAACTCTCATCAGCATTACTAAGGGGGCAGATTTTACTGGCTGACTGGCCAGCACTCCTCATGTGTGTGGCCACGCTGAGTGGGTGGGGGGGGGGGGGGGGTCCATCATAGAGGTTTGCTGGATGAGAATTTGGGGCCAAATAGTGTGTTGTTTATGTTTCGCATAAGAAACTGTTCAATAAACTACATTTTTCAGACATAGATTTGAGAGATATTGCAGACAGTGAAGTTTAGATAACAAACACTGGAAATATTGGAAAGTCTGGTTCCTCTTGATTGCGCCATTGCTTGGCTGTTTTTGTGTGCAGCTGGGATTCTCGTGTCTTTGGCTGGATTTTCGCGTGCTGCGTCACATTTGTGGAAATGCAATCTTGGACCCACTGGCTATTGTCTGACTACACTTTAGCTTTTTCATACGTTTCTAAAATGTCTACATATTTGTAAACACTGATCAGTGCATGGAACAGGAAGTCTTGGCCTGAATATCTGGCGAGAACACCAGAGGCTTTAAAAATATTGGGCTTTGCGCCCAGAGTCATCAAACAATAGATCATGTGTTCACTGATTGAAGATGATGTAAATGTATGTACATTTCTTAACTGTGTCTCACAGCTTTGTAGCACTTTCGAATGGGCACAACTGCTCCATCCCATTCTTCAGACACTTTTACTTTGACAAAGTGTCTCAGAGAGACGTTTATGCAAAGGCTTATACTCTCTGTGTGTGTGTGTGTGTGTGTGTGTGTGAGAGAGAGAGAGAGAGAGAGAGAGAGAGAAAGAGAGTGCGTATTTATGTCTGTGTATCCCCAGGGATGCTGGTGTTCAGATTAATTAAAAACTTCAATCCCTCTGTTCTCTGACAGGAATATGGATGCGGCTGAGGGCTTAACTGTAAATACCATTTCTCCAAAATTGTCATTTAAAAAGATTCATCGTCTCAGGTAATAATTGTCGTTTATGGTGGTGCAGTGAGGATTTGAAAAAGAGGAAATAAATGGACTTTGTGAACTGCCTTTTCCATTCTCTATTAAGACACAGTTGTTTCAAGTCAAACATGAAATTGTTTTAGTTAGTTTAGTTTTAGTTTTCTAACCTTCTTACATTAAACAAAGAAAGCAAAAAGTGCTGCCACACTGTGTAAACTGACCCTCCATTTCATCATTTGACTTGGAAAAATAGATCGATAAGATATAACGGCTTTAAAAAAATGAAATGATAAAAATAAAGTTTTCAAAACAACAAAAAAGCATTATAGTAAAATAAAAACAGATTCAACATAAATATTACCTCAAAGGAGACCAGCTGCTCTGCTATCAAACATTTAAACATTATCATTAAAATGTATGTCAGACAACCTTAAATGTCATGATGAGGCCTGCCATTGGATTAGATCAGATCAGAGCTCAAAAGTGTCATCTTAGTGAAGACTTTCTAACCATACAATATAACCTTTTAACTGTAACTGAAAAAGTGGTTTAATGATGCAACACTTTGGATACATGACATCAGTGTTTTACTGCACTACCAGGATTTCTTTCTTGTCCTCAAAATCTGTGACGAGCATCCGTGTGTCGGATTCAAAACAGAGTCGTCGGCTAGCAGCTTCACCCTGGGCTTTTTTGTTCTTGTTCTTTTTAGGCAGGTCAGAATGCGTTCATAAGCCAAGAATAGTTTGACTTTTCACCCAAAACGATATGAAATGGTTTCTTTTGCAAGAAAACATCTCATAAAAAGAGGTTGGGTTTTGCAGTTCCCAGGGAACTGACAGTTTGAGATAACAGCCAGAAAGAAGGTGAAAGTAGAAAGTTGGAAAAGTCGAGTGGTATTTTAGAGTGTAGTCACAAGTAATCAGTCTAGGGTGCCTTTATTGGCTTTCAGTAATTCTTAAAATTGTTTTGTCACTCACAGGTATGAAGTAGCTACAGATCTTTTTACTAAGCACAATTTTGAGGAAGTAGTTCACCACTTGATTATAATCTTTTAATTTTTAGAGTTTTGTTTGGTTAAGTATAAGCTTGACTTTCAGTGAATTTCAGACAAAGGAGCAAAAGTACAGACGTTGTGTACTTAAGTAGAAGTACAGATATTTTTGTTAAAAAAAAAGTTGAAGTACTGATTCAACTTCTTTACTCAAGTAAAAGTGAAAAAGTACAGGCTCTGAAATGTACTTAAAGTAAGAAAGTAAAAGTAGCTTTTTTTGATTACCTGATACTTAAAAAACGTTACTCCCTTTATGCTCGCTCCTCTTCTGCAGGGCTAGCTAGATGCTGAAGTACCGAGACAACAACTTAAGGACATCTGCACTTGTTCCGGTGTTGTGCCAAAAAACACCAGCACACTTTAACCCCTGACTATGGCGCTATAAATGATGCATAAATTATATGGTTTTGCCTCTTTCATGTCTTTGTATGTGATAACCCAGGTGATTGATACACCAAGAGGGCTGTCTTTTATGTGTTACTGTTTAGGCTCAGATCGGTTTGATGTTTGAAGGGGCAGTAATAACTCCAAAAGTAACGAGTCTGTCTTGAAAATGTAAGAGTAGAAAGTACAGATATTTGTGTTAAAATCTGGGGAGTAAAAGTAAAAGTTGTCAGAACAATAAATACTCAAGTAAAGTACAGATACTTGAAAATTCTACTTAAGTAGATTTCAGACTGATTTCAGACAACTTAAACTGTTTAAGACTGCACAAACTTTACCTTGATTATGTGACTGGAGCAATGATCACCGCTCTCCTTAATACAATGTTATCCTTTTGAAAAGAAAAACACTGATTTGTGTGAGCACACCAGGGGAATTCTTCACGATCCTCTCTACCACCCAGAACACACTGTCATCATCTTGTAGCTTTGTCATCTCTGGAGATTTGGCCACAGGCGCACTCTCTTTAGGATGAGCTATTATCATTTAACGAGAAAGCCTAAAATCTCCTCCCAAACCAAATGAGTCATGACTGTCTGAAAGAAAGAGCTTATTTTAAATCAGCATTCTTAGTCAGAGGAGCTTATGATGGGCCACGCCCAGAGCGTTTATCCTCTCGTTCCATTCTTAGAGACTTTGCACAGTTTTTACAGCCTTAATATAAATACTGATGATTAATTAGGAACAGAGCTCTAAGGTAAATCTATTGTTTTGCTCTGTAATAGTGTTAAATGCTTTAGATTAGCATTTTTAGACCAACCTTATTGCACCTCATAAAAAAATGAAAACAATCTGCATAAAATAAATGGGGAATAAAGGCCAGGGAAATAAATTATATCTTTGAAGGTGAAAAATTAACTTGTATAAATTATGAAAGTTTGCTAAAATAGTTGCTGTAATGTAAAGATCTGTTTCTGCTGAGGAGATACCAAGTGCCAACATGTCTGGAGGTAGAATTCATGCAAATGAATGAAATTGTGGCATATTATATAATGTGAACAATGTGATGATGTCTTGAGTATATAGTGTTTAATACAACAAATGGGGACAAATATATTCACTTACTTTATTGAGAATTTATCTGTATTTAAGTGTGCTGTACATGAGTACAGAGAGAAGCTAATGGATTGAAAAGTCTGACAAAAAGCCAGCTAAGTTTAGCTTGAATTGAAGGACAAAAAACAATATGAAAATACTGTAAACCACATCCAGACCTTGTTCACTTGTTCACCTTGTTAAATTTTTAATAATTTCAGCGTCAGCAAAACAGTTTTGGCGTTGTTATGACCAGTGGGTGTTTGATTAGAGCTAATGAAAACATTAACCACATTAGCCAAGCAAGATGCTAACACAAAGGATCATAAAATTAAATATGGGGTTAGTTTATTGATTGTCAACAGAGCAGAAAGACTCTCGGGTTACCTCTGGTAGCCTGCAACAGAAATTTTGGCATTGGTGTTTTGACGAAAATAAAAATGGTAGCCTCTGACTGCTCAGTCGCAGTCTAAGAGGGTAAGTCTGTGCTTCTCAGGCAGGTCTGTTCACCTGTTGTGTTTATTTAAAAGAGATCCACTTTCTGATATATGGAGAAAAATCACAAGTCAAGCCTCAAAGGATTTTAAAAGTTTACATCTAATCTAAATAACGTGATTATGTTTGGATGAAGTCTGCATTTGAATCCAAGTGTCTGGCCTGAGCAAAAGAGAAAAAAAAGCCATTTAGTTCTCTTCCTGCAACATTTATTTGATTCAACAATGATTGAAAACAAAGAGGAGCAATTCATCAGGCAGAATCCAGGGCTACAGAAGATAAATGCCAGACTGTTGGAACAATGCATATTTAAAGAGGTTTGAAAAAACCAACAAACCCACAAACTTCATTAGGCAAAATTACAAAACAGGGCAGGGTCAGTTACATGACATTATAATTTTTGTGTTTAGTTAAGACCCTCTTCAGCTCTTCTGCTCACCCACCCCCTCCTGCGTTATTTGCTCAAACAGAGCAGCACAGGTCACTGAGCGTGTTGTGAGCCCCGAAGGTAACCGTGGCAGTCAACTAACCAGGCGGGAGCGAGATACCCACCACCACCCCCACAGGTTACTGGCACAGAGCCTCCGAGGCCTCGCAAAATGTCACACGGACTGCCCTTCCTTCGCACTCGGATTCAGAGTTACACTGATGCACACATGTGTACTTTGTGCACATGCATGCTAAAAGTAACCATAATGGTAAATAGCATTCCAGGACAGCTTGAAATAACACATGCAAAGTATTATGAGAATTAGAGCTGGCATGACCGTACCACCTTAAGGGAACGGAGGGTGATGCTTGTGCATGTGTGTTGATGCTGCTGTTATTCATAAATTGAGACAGACATGGTGCGAGTGATTCTAAGGTCAAATAAGATAGTAAACAGTGAAGCTCGCCGACCCCAGGTCAAATCACTGGAAGCTGCCAGACGGGACAAATTGCTGAGTGAAATTAGTTTTTCAGAAGTCTGAATCATGTTATTTTGAAATAAAAAGAGAAGTATCATCCTGCTGATTTGTTCTAATAAAGATGGAGATAAAGAAAGTGGCAAACAGAGACAGACATGGGGAAGAAGAGGCAGTGAAAAAGACAGATGCCTGCTGTCCCTGCCATGTCTGTCATTGTGTCTGTGTCTGTCATGTAAGCGCTCTGCTGTGGTCACTCACAACTTGTACTTCATCCATTATTCACAGCTTTGCGTTGCCTGAGAGCAGGGTACTTATCACCGTCCAGCCAGAGGGAGGGAGAGGTGAAAGGGACATACTGTGCAATTGGACCAGCGTGAGAGCTCCACAGCCAAACGTGCTAATGTGCATCATGGGTGTGTGTGTGTGTGCAGGTGTTTGTTTGTGTGTGTGAGCATGGAGTTGGCCTTGTTTTGCGCACTGCAGAGAGAAAGACATCCCGATGGTTAATTCACAATACTCTGCTGTCGGGCCTGTGGAGCATATCCGTTTAAATCACTGATGTTGGCACCCCACACACACATACATACATTCCCACCAGAATGCTGCCTCTGCTTCATTTTGTGCACTGAAAAATGAGTGGGGGCATTTCCTTCCGACTGATATCAGTATGCCGTGACAATGGAAAGCCTGCGGTGGTTCAGACCCTGGCGGGCACTTTGACATGGCTATGCAGAGCTATTCGGGCTTTCTACATTGTGCTCCTGAGAACAAGCTGATGGACTTGGTAAGTTAGTGGCCAGAAATTTTGTTGGGAATTGATGGCATTGTGGCGAATACTGAGCTGAGAAGATTTTATAAGTGATTATTTTTTATGGTATAAAAGACCAAAAGTACTGCTTCAGTGGTGACACTACATTTGTCAGAGAAGAGCAGGACTTATTACCATTTTTAAGTATGCATTACAAAGTGAAGGATTATTATTATTTTGTCTTTAGTTCAGTAATGTAACTGCATCAGTTGAGCGACATAAGAGACCAGGGTTAAACGATCCAAATCTTGCATCCAGCAAGGACCAGACAAAAAGGTAAGATTCAGAAATCAGGCCAAATCATCCATCTATCCATTTTCTTCCGCTTATCCTGGGCTGGGTTGTGGGAGCAGCCTAAGCAGAGAAGCCCCGACCTCCCTTTCCCCAGCCACCTCCTCCAGCTTATCCGGGGGAACACCAAGGCGTTCCCAGGCCAACCGAGGGATATAATCTCTTCAGTGTGCCCTGGGGCCTCCTGTAGGCCCACCACCTGCAGGAGGCGCCATAGAGGTCGGGTGCAACGTGTGTTGGGTGGCGGAGGCCCTGGTGGTCCGATCCCCAGCTATCAAGACAGGATAAATCCATCTATATATATATATCTATATATAGAATATATAACGAAGAGGAAAATGACCAAACTGAGGAATCTTAAAGGGAATTAAGAAAAATGACAAGACAATCTGGCTACTGGGAGGTAACTGACAGGAATGGAGACCAGTGGCTACAACATTAAACAGGAAATGACTTGAAGAATAAATATATCCAAAATCCATAACATCTTACCTGCATAATAGAAAGCTGAAAAAAAAATCAGTGCTTGCACAACAATTGTCTGTTCTTAGTTTGTATGGAAGGTAGAGAAGATGCATGTCCTCTTTATTAGTCCAGAGCTTTGAGGTGATATCAACTTCATATTAACTCCAACAATGCATCTCTGGCTTTCTAGTGTAGTGCAAAAGTAGTGTAACAAATTACTTTCTTCAGGGAAGCAATGTATTTAGTAATGCATTTTTTTTTTAATAAATAAAAAAATGTGTGATACATTACTTGTAATGAACCCAACACTACATGTTCCATAAAACATCAGTTAAATTTGGAAGTCAGTTGAGATTAAAGCCATTTGATTAAAGCACTTACGGCATTTTCTCACCTGTGTCCTTTGGTCTGTTTAAATCAAACTCTGGTTTGTTTCCCCCTTTAGAGTAGTTCATTTGTGCAGATGGTAATTCCGCTCAGGTACGGACCAAAGTAGCCACACCAAGACCCTTTGGAGAAATTGGAATTGTTTTTTAAATTCTTCTTCACAAAGACAAAATGCATGGACAAAAATGCATGTTTCATTGAAATAAATGGCTTTAGGTTGGTTTGGGATTTTAAGTCTCAAGAAAGGCTCAAGTTGAATTAAAAAGTTCTTGTATTGACTTCGAAATGGGTTGAAAAATGTGTCCAGTGTTTTTAAAAGCTGTAGTTGGTCACCGAAACTTTACCTTATGTCATTTTAAACTTTTGTTTATCAGCTTAAATATTAGATTGTATTTACACTTCTAACAGTTAAACAAATAAACAAATAAACAAATGCAAATACATACACACACACACACACACACACAAAACCCTACAAGGTCCCAGGACCTAACATCTCTCACAACTTGTGAAAACTGCCAAAAATATAACATTGCAAATCAAGTGTATTTACTTATCGAGAAACACATGACGGGAGCAGGATTCTTGTGCCAGTTTGCTGCAGGGCAGATTGAGCTGGGAAAATTGAGGAGATAATGATGTAAATATTGGACCTTTGGACCCACAGTGTGGTCATTCAGCAGCAGAACACTTTGGCTGTGCTGTTGGAGTAATTTTCTAGTTTGATTTGGATTTCTAAACCTGGCTGTATGTTGACATATGAATGTCATAACAGAATATGCTTTCCTTGGCTGTACTGAGGTCCGTGTGGTCTCATAATGTAAATCAAACACAGGCTTGAGCCCGCTGAGTTGCAGGGTATTTTCAAAGCAGTGGTTGATTTGCATTGGTCAAAGTCATGGACCATGGTTGTAATTTGTGGCTTTCATGAAGCGATGAGGTTTTACTGCTAAGATTTCAACAGAACCACATTATATCAACAAACACCATGTTGGAGAATACATTTAATTCATTAGCCAGAGATATGGGAGGAAAAGGACTTAACATAAGGACTTTTTTCCTTTCTTAGTATTACTTTAATCTTCTACTGCTATTTTAAATAAAATACCATGACAATTTATATGCATTTCATATCAATATTGAATTTAGAATAATGTTTTTATTCAGTTTACCAAGTTTTTTGTATTTTTTGTGCAGCTAAGCACAAAAATTCAAACATGACAAAAGCACATAAATATTAACCCATGGTGCTATTCTTCTCCATTAAGTGTGCTATATTATCTATAAAAGTAAGCAAACACCTGCTCTGTTTTTACCTGATTTTGCATAACAGACAGGAAGAAAAAAAAATTGGCTTGTTACATTTACTTATTCAGATGTCGGGTGAGTGCTGATTTGTGTGTGTAGGTGTTTGTATCTACTTGCCAGAGACTTTATGCAGTTGTGCTAATGAGTGTATATAAAAGCTGTGTGTGTTTAGGTCTGTGTACACTTGAATTTGCCAGTAACTTGATTTGGAATTGCCCTGCAGTGTATTTCATGGGAAATTCAAGTTATCGAGTTTTAGAGAGTTAAAGTTAAGAGTTGGATTTGCCGTGCAGCTTTGTGTGTGTGTGTGTGTGTGTGTGTGTGTGTGTTTGTGGGGGGGAGCGAGAGAAAGAGAGTGTGAGACAGAGTGTGTATGTGTGTTAAAGAAAGGGACAGAAAGAGCAAGCCAGCGAGCGTAGGCTGTGTGCTTAAACTTGAGAGATTTACATGCAAAGCGCCGGTGCTCCTGCATCTTAACTTGGGGAAGTGAAGGTTGAAATGTACTCAGTGCAAATGCGCTTACGACTGGCAAGGAAACCAATTTCATTTACAAGTGGGAACTCAAAGTAATGTATTCCCACACTCAACCACACTCCATCTTAAGATGTTTGACTTGTTTTCCTGACTAGAGATTTACACCCCAGAATAACCAGGCCACAATATGATAAGTTAATTCATCCGCAGCTGTTTGGCTGATGCACTTTCAGACGGAATTAGCCGCCTGTGTGCATACTTACCACTGAATTAAACAGTAAAGTCACTCAGCTGGTAAAGCAATGTTTTTTGCTAATATTTCCATTGAGATAAACCACTTTAGCCTCACTGCCAGTGGAGTTATGGAAATCAGAGGAGGGGGGCGATGTAACGGCTCGTGCAGCGAGTAAATGAATGTGGAAGTGTGCATTAATGCGGCAGTTCATTTGTTGGTCAAGAGCAAATTTGATCCCGATGGAGCCTGAGGTCATTTTTGCAGTTTTGCTTCACACTCACAAGGGAAAAGAACCCCTTAATTTAATAACTTTCAAGGCCCCTACAGTTTGCAGATTAAGGTAAAATGTACATGAGAATAGTGACTTAAGAGGGCAGAACTATGGATATGAAACTTAAATATATGTTTTCCATGCCCTCCAGTCAGTCTTTAAACATGGCATATTGTACTCAGTAGTTTAATATGTCACCTTTAGACAAATGTAATTTGCCTAAACTTGCACATAACAGAAAAGGAGTTTTTTATTTATTTTTTTATTTTATTCATTTATTTTTTGAGCCACAAGTTACCATATTTGGACAAGAGGTAGGAGTGCTGAGTTAAGCAAGCTTGGTTAGCAAGGTGCAATGTGCAAGTAACAGACTATTCAAATAGTAGAAACCAAAACTGAACAGCATAAACACAGTCAAGCGGTCAAGGTTAGTGATTCTTATTAGAGTTGAAACCAAGCTAAAAGCATTCAGCTACAGCTCCCTGTGTTGGCATGCTTTCAGTCATTGCAGCCACACCCTTAACTTTAAGCCTTATTGCTATCCATATGGAGGAAATATAACAAAAAACATCACCCACCATACAGTTTTTATAAAACGGAAAAGTGTCCATAGAGGCTAAAAACAGCAAGTAAGCATGCTTTTTAATGCCTTTTAGTTCTGCATTTTGGGGATGGACTCACTTTTGGAACCATCCTCAGGTGGTCACAAGAGGAACTGCACTTATGTGCTGACTTAAATTCTCAACTTTGGAAGTTGCTGCTTTGTTTCAGCCTCTTAGCAAACAAAAATATTAGTGGAACAAGTGTGCTTTAGTTGTGTGAAACACATTGGTGGATGGAAATGGTTGACAAGACGTCTTTACTGCATGTTCATGCTTGTTGAACAGGTGGAATTATAAAGGACTCTCATTGGCTTCTTACCCACAAAAGGTTGCAGGTTTGTTCTTACCTTATTTTCCACTTCACCTGGGTGAACTCTCCACTGTGGTGATGCCTGTTTGCTGTCTGCTGTGCGCCAGACAGACAGATAAACAACTGGCTGGAGCTAGACCATAGAGTACACCAGTCATGTTGATACCATCATCACTGAAATGAATTTTGTAAAGAA
>VUQS01007369.1:6214-34403 GCA_015108495.1 Heterochromis multidens
CAAAATATTATTTTATATTTTTTTTTTTTTTTTTTTTTTTTTTTTTTTTTTTTTTTTTAACTTGTCTCCATCAGAGCTATTACATACCATACCTAAATATCTGCCAAAATGCAGCTATTAACGGGACTGTTAGTGTATTACATTAATGTCTGAATGTTACACGTGGCACAGTAACAGCATCTTCATTAACAGATGGACGGCTTGGGAATGCTTGGTGATCTTCTACACATCGTGCAGGTCAGCTGTTCCACAGATTTCAAATCATATGGAGGAATAATTTGTAATAATGCAGCTCTCCTCTGGATAAATCCTGCATTCCACCTGAGTCTCAGTTTTCTATTTCTATCACTTATGTCAAAAACATATTGATTCTCCTTCATTGGCCTCTTGTTTACCTTCCTCTAACCCCTGTCTAAGAAACGCATGTAAAACCTGCGGTTACATTGTATTACTTTGGTTAGTCTATTTCTTGCCTCCTCCTCAGGTCTGCTCATTTTTGAACCGCTAATTTGAGCTTCTCTTGGGAGAATGCTGGTGATTACTGAACGAATTGTCTGTGTCTTTGTATGTAAATTGGTGCATTGTTAGCACTTTCTTCTTCCATCTGCGCATTTTCGCCATTGTGTCACACTAATTTGTCCCAGTTAGTAAATGTGGTCCTTGGTCAGGTGTCTCCTGATCCACTGGGTACCCCTCTGGTGTCATTTTTACTGTGGAGCTTCTTACTAGATGATGTTTTATAAAAAAAGTGACCAGATGCTGTGGTTAGAGGGTATTTGGGTCCCTTCAGGGCGGATGTTTGACGACTTTAGTTTTGGCTTTTACTTGTTCTTTTTAGTTTCTGTTTGGTTGGGTTTATGAACCACAATAAGTTAACCACATGTTGGAAGGCAAGCGTTTCCTCTCCGACACAGTTTCTCCTCCATTTTTTTTTGTCACCACGAGTCCTGCAATGATGATGACACCAGCAGACGTTTGGCTACAATCTCGTAGTGTCTATTTCACAAATTAAAGAGGCTTCTAAGTCTGTGATCAGAATAGTTACCCTTAAAGGGTATAAATTTGACACTGACCAAGCGCATTAAAGTGTTTTTAGTCAGTGTTACGGCCCTGGCCATATTTCATCATAAACCAGTGTGTCTAGTATGTCTGTGAACTGCTTTTGTGTGAGTGTTCTTTTCCTTTAAGGATCTGAGTCTTTGCAGGTCCCTCTTCTGACTAGGTGAGCCATTTTGGGCTGGCTTTGATGTGTCAGCTACTGATTGGTCCTTATTGTGATCTGGCCATTTCAAAAATCCTTTCTCCAGAAGTTGCTCCTCTGGCAACTGAGAAACTGACAGCAGCAGCTTTCCTGTCCTTGGCCTCCAAACCTTTGCTAACTCTGTGTGTTTTCTTGAGAGAAACTTGGTTTTGTATATACTGCTTTTGTAAATAACTCAATCACTGTGTAAAATATCACTGAAGCAGAAAGGGTGAACTGCCTATTTATTTTTGTACAGTTTTCTTGTTTGCTCTTGTTTGGGAGTTAGGGTCTTGTCTTGTCTTTTGTTTGGTTTTATTTCACATAGGGTTGAGGTAGCACTTCCTTGAGATAGCTGGTTTTGTTTGTTATTTTGGCCTTGGTTCGCCCTGGAGTTCATGCTTTCAGTTTTTGGTGTTGACCTCTTGACCAAGAGTGGTAATAAACGTCACCTTTAACTGTGAATTTTGGCTGGATTTCTGGATTTGGGGACTGGGGCAGGGACACCCTTTAAACCCTAATGTTGCGCTCCCTTACCCCTAGACTGGGGCGTAACAGTCAGCTAGACAGTGGTAAGGGAAGGAGTGCTTTGGAGGCACAGTGTTTTAGATGTGGGTTACATGTACATGTATTTGGAGGATGACATTTGGTACAGGCAGGAATAACTTCTCTGCCATTGCTGTTTAGCAGGTGTAGAAGTAGAAGGTGACGGCTGGTTGGTGGGACAGTGATGAGCTCAGTGATTCACCTGAAATCTTGAAAGCCTGAGAAAAGAAATTGCTCAGTGGAGACACTGTGTTAAGCATTGTGGTGCTCCCATTGTAAACAATTAAATAAGCACACTGGCCTCAGGAAAAAATAAATAAACAAAACACTCTTTTATTAAAAGTATATTGTTTTGTCCACCCATCCATCCACCCTAGCTTCCTCACTAAAGGGACTTTTGGACTCTTTAGCAATTTAACCTGATTTCCTCCTTGGCTCCTGTCATCATTACAGTGGCCATCAGAGGGTGATGTCGCTTGAGCATAAATCTGTTGTTTTGGGGTATTTGTTAACATGCAGCATAAAACATCAATATGGGATTTAATAAAGTGATTTCACAAAGGAAATGAGGAGCTGGAACCAGATAATGAAAGTAGCACATGAAGTAGTTTGAGATGACATCAGTCACGGTCATACTTGACTTGACCTTAATGCTGTAAAAATAATTTAAGGAAACATTAATGAATATTATTGGGTTTTACTGATTGTTAGGTTTAAATTAATTAATTGTCATGGGTGTAGTGTGCTTGGGTAAGCCTCTGAAATACATTTTTTAATTTTAAGTGAACATAGGCGCTTCCTGAGCAATGAAGTTGGATTTTGAAATGCCAGTTGTTGTAAATTATGTAGGAGGTTGGCCTTTCAAAAGATGAAAAACAGCCACTGAGTCTGATAGTTTGCATTTGCTGGTTGAACAGTGGATGCTTTATCTTCTGTACCCGCTATTGTTCAGAGACTGATCATGATTTCAGTCACACTCCTGCAGTCTTTTCTCTGAAAATTTACTGCCTGAATCACTGAATCAGTGACGTCCCGCAGTCAACACAGAAGGGAGTATGAATGTATTGAAAAGTAGAGTTTGCAGAGTACGAAGAACTCTGTACACAGAAATATGCAGGCACTTTACTAATCACTGCAAAAAGTCTTTTTTTTTTTATTAGCCTGAGCTTATCAAACACCCAGGAATCATTAGAGAATATATTAGATCTCATATTACATCTCAGGAAAACAAAAATAATGTCATACATACATACCCCATTTATATTGCACTGTCATCTGGTGAAAGCCTAATTCACCTTTTTCATTGGACTCCTCTGTAACACCCTTGCTGCATCAATTTAACAGCCTCATTCAAGTGAAAGAGGCTGCTGTATATTTTGACACAGTACTGAAGATGATCTGAACGAGCTCTGAAGACGCAAACTAAATTCATACAGGAGCCTTTCTACAAGATTGTTTCAGAGAGAAAGAGAAAGAGATGGAGGAGAAACACCTCTATACCTAAGTTCACTCTGATTTCAGGGGGGACTGACACCAAATGTGCTGGTAATTGCTTTAACAAAAAACATATAATCTTTTTCTAATTATAAGCAGATAGTGAATTAAGTCTGCAGTAAATTAGTTGCTGGACCTTTCAGGGCTTTCTTTGCCAAGTTTTGACTGACGGGTGGACATGACAGGCTGGCAGCTGCCTGCCCGCAGGGAGACAGAAATCAATAGCAGGTCTATGGTGGCAACGCGGTGATGGAGACGAGGTGACTTGGGCTTTATATCAATGGATTAGTGAGAGGTAGTGATGCTGCAAAGTGAGAATGTGTGTGTGAAAGAGATTAAAAAGGGAGTGAAAAATAAAAATGTGAGCAGTGTGGTGTTTGTATTTGCACTACATGTGTGTTTCTGTGTGTGTGATTACATGCGAACGTGTTTGCTTGATCCTGTTTGCTGTTCACATGTTTGTATTCCTGATCGTGAGCTTGTGCAGATGGACTGTTTGCAGAGAGAGAGAGAGATAGAGAGAGAGAGAGAGAGAGAAAGAGTGAGAGAGAGAAAGAGATGGTCATCTCCTCAATAAATCGGCGTGTGATTTAATGGCGTGTCGTGATGTGGTGCTGTTAGCTCGATGCTTTTAATCATCTTGAGGGGAATGTAGATAGTCATTTGAGATTAGTGGAGAAACACACACACACACACACACACACACACACACATTTGCACACATCCTCCTCCCTCTCACCTCATCCTTCCAACACTTGCATGCACTCCCTCAACCTCACTGATAAAACAGGTCGATTCAGTATTATCAAACCCATTTCCATGTTTCAGATAATTCAGCTGCAAATACTCTGTCGTCATTTAAAATGTTAGAATTCAGAGTATTTTTTCCCCTTAATATTCAGGATCATGTTTTTTTTTTTTTGCAGTTCTGCATCGGCTAAAGAGAGAGGGTATAATAAAGGGACAGATTTACATTTCATTTCTTCAGTTTTTCTTTTTAAGTTTCTTATTTTAACATTAAAATTAATGAAAGGTTTTGACTCTAATTTACTTTTTTAATCTAAGAAATAAAAACTGAGAGAATAATAAATGAATTTTAGCTTCAATAAACAATGTGTGTCCTTCAAGTGTCATTTTATTTTACTTTATTTTATTTTGCACACTAAAAAAAGCTGTCTTTTCACTATTTGGTTTGAATATTTTGGTAGGAAATGATCAAATGCTTAAAAAACTCCTGTTTGTTTTTTCCCTTGTTTTATATGGGAAAAATATGTAAAGCGCTAGGGTTATAGTTTATGTGTCTGTAATTAACTGTAATATGAGAGACCACATAAGTGCCTGGAACAGAGAAAAATATATTAAAAACTTATTTTTCTCATCCTTCCCAAAATTTCTCATGTTGTCTTGTTTTAATACTTCATCAACAAAGAACGTGTGAGGCTTTTCTCTTTGGTGCCTTTATTGCAAAATCCTTTAAGACTTTTATTTTGCCAGTGTGAATAAGTTACTCTAAAATCCTGCAAAGTCCTAAATTACTTTCACCCAAATGACCCAAGTACACTGAACACTGAGCTGCCAATAAATTAAATGAAGATTAAACAAGCTGCCTTAACCACAGAGGGGGAGATTTGACAGGAGATTTTCACAACTTTCTGCTCTGTTTTCTACCATGGAAATAATAAATCATAAGCTAAACTGAAAGAATGGGAATGCCAAGTTATAAGACTAATCTGTTGGTTGCATTACAACTTAATGATATGCTTTTTAAGACTTTTAGTGCTTCAGAGGTGTTTATCTTGCTTTGCACAAAGAATACGTGCCTGTATGATTTTTGTGAAAGTCTGTAGTAGACAGGTTTAGATGGATTTTCAGGCATAAAAAAAATCTATGACTCTGAAATTAAATTTCACAATTTGTGTCTCATCTCCGTAAAGTAAATTTTTGTACCCATAAAATAATCTTTAGTTATTTTAGTATAAGCACTCATCATTCATGTGGTCAAAGAAAGCCCTGCTGTAAAAGTTTCCTTTCTAAATCACTGTGCAGCAACATTATACTCTTTAATATAGGCCACTTGAATGGGAATTACTCTGTGTAGGGGGATATTCAGCTTTACATTCACTAAAATGACACTGTGTGCTCCAGCCTGCAGTAATCATTTTGCAGTGTTAGCTTTCTGCAGCACTGTGCAATCACATTATAAAGGTGTTCTCAATAAGACAGGCCACTTGGATAAGCATAAATCTACATAGCAGCAATTTTTTGCCCTCAATAAAAAAAGTTAAATAACCGCAATATGCTCCAACCTGCAGTCGTCACATTAAAGTGTCACCTCTCTAAAGCACTATGCAATCATATTACAAGGCCGTCCTCCATGAAACTGGGCACTCGGATAAACATAAATCTGCAGAGACAGATTGAATTCTCGGCCTTCTTGCACGGCACCAAGGGAGGAAGGAGAGCCCAGAACCTGTTCGCAGACAAATATCCATTGGCCTAACATTAATCTGCATAAAGCTGTGGTGTGAGGAGGTGAGTTCTGTGTAATATGTGCTGAACATCCCACAACAGAAGGAGCAGAGCAGAGCCTGTAATCAGGGAGAGCGGCTGCTGCTGATGGCGGCTGTGGAAAGGTTTGAGGCCCTGACCTGCTGACTGGATTCTGCTGAACACGCTGAAAGTGAAATCTCCTTCTCCCCCCACACCACCATCCTCCATCTCTTCCCTCCCTCCTTTTTCTCTGTCCTATCTTGTCTCTAGTCTTCTCTCGGCCTACATCTCTTCCTCAATGAGGGCTTGTCGAGTGTGTGCTCAGCTTTGGGTCTTGAGCTTTGTTAGACTCATTCATTCTTTCTTCCCTCTGCTTTCATTACCTATTCTTTGTTTTTGGTCCTTTTTGTTCTCTTGTGCACACACTTCCTTTTTGAATTGCATTTGTTCTTGTCCCATTTCTTTGGTGTCCCTTCTTTAGTATTCTTGTCTATTTCTTTAATCATCTTTTCCTTTCCTCCCCTTTACTGTCCTTTAATTTAATCTGCCCACTCTTACTATTATATTATTTTACTACTTATTATTTTGTGTCTCTTTCTACATAATTTAATTTTCTCTTTTCTTTTTTCTCAGTAACATTTTCTGCCAATCCTATCCTTTTCTTCAGTCCTCCAATCGCCCATTTCTCCGCTTCCTCTCGTGCTTTGACATTAATGTTTTTCCCTTCATGTCTCCTCTGCTGTCCACCCAACTGATTTTTCTTCTAAAACTGACATTTCCACCAAATTTGTCAGAAGCCAAAAGGCTGTGCAGACTATATGCTCCTTTGTAGCAAAAATAAGCATTAGCATCTGTGATGACAAAAAGTGCACATCAATAAACATCATCAAAAGTTTCAAAGTCACTGTAAAGATACTGAAGGAAAAGCACACAAAGGAAGTGAAATGCCCCCTTTTTCCCCATCTGTGCAGAGTCAGAGCCATAATCAGAAATATCAACAAACTTTAATCTCCAGCGTGAAATCTTGTTTTGAAAAGTTTGTAGATGTCTTACTTAATCTTTCTTGGTGATTAACACCTGATGCCTGTATCAGTGCTGGTCACCTTTTTGTGTTGTGACAGTGTCAAATTCTTCTTTAATTTCTATCTTGCAGCATGTGGTCGGCATACTTATTTAAGTATGTGACATGCTGGTGCGAAGTGCAAAGCTTTAAACGGAAAAAGTCTTTCTTGTTAACGTCAACCCATCCATTCACCCCAATCTCATCTCTGCAGGGACTTTAGGGAAGTTTTACAGCACAGTCACCTGATTTCCTTCTATGCTCCTATCACAATAAATGCAGCCCCTAGAGAGTAATGCCACTCAAACATAAATGGATAGTAGGTCCAGTTATCTAGTTATTAGTTTTCTTGAGGTTATCATTATTTCATCTGTTTTGAAAAAGAAACAGTGTGAGACAATCAAAGGCTTTTTCAGCAGCTCATTATGAAAAGCTCCATAGTTTTTGTCCCATTAATGAGACGATCAATAAATGGCATCTTTTTATTATTTTGACCACAGATTGGAAGGGTCTAATTTAGAAATTATTTAATTTCAAAGTTTATTCTTCAGGTTGGAAAAATTAAAGGACAAAAACAGTCAAAGTTTGCTTGAACTGAACTTTTTTATTTTTTGCTCCTATAAAAATGATTTATTATATTTATAAACCATAACCATGACATGAGTTCAAGACTGGCATTTTGGACTTAACTTGAATTTTCACGTATTCTTTGGTAAGCTTTAGGTATCTTGGTTAAGAAGCCATGGCTTGGGTCAAGTCAGAGTGTAAGTTATGCATCGCGGCAGCCTGGAGGCAGACAGGCTGCTGCCTGCTAAGATAAAATGTTGTCTCCTGTGAAGCTGACAGTATTGGCCAGCAGAATAAGCTCAGGAGGTAAATGAGGTCTTTAGTCTGCAAACAGCGTCTCTCTCAATGGCATTATTCACCCAGAGTAATCAGACACAAGAGGATCATATCTGCTGTGCAGCAGATAAAGATGCTGCTAAGGTTGATCTTTGCCTTGATCATCTTAAGATGCAAGTTAATTTCTCAGGGAATGGGACCTCCATTATTTCCTCAGCATTGTTACTATAGTGATCAGGAATATTCAGCTGAAAATAATTACATTTTTTTTAACCCACGTTGCACTCTGTAGACTCCGTCTGGCAGCATTGTGCAATAAGATTACCCAGTGCATAACCTCTGCTGTTTGCTCCATCACCAACTGTAATTGTCTGGAAAGTCCTGCAGCAGTAATTGCAGGATGGACCATGTTAGCGGATTGTGTATGGGGGTTTCTATCATGGCTTAGTCTGTGTGCATGCAAATTAGGGCCACATAGATATTAGTTATGACTGACAGAAGCAACTGTGTTAAAGGGGCTGCTGTGCTACCAGAATTAGCATGTTAAGCTAAGAAGACAAATGAGATAAGAGAGATTCTTTAACACACAGCAAATGGGGACAAGGGTTACAAAGCTACTGTGTACTGTACTCTAATGTGCTCTACTGTAAATGAACTTTATTTTATTATACAATAAGCTAAATTGCTTCTTATGTTTTATTTTTTTGCACACTTAAGGTAGGCTACTGCGCAAGTCTCTGCACATATTACTGCATTACACCAGGACTAACAGTAGATTACTACACTGCTGGTAGGAACTGTACCCTACTATATGTTCAATTATGCCATAAAATAACTTGCGGAGTCTGTGTGAAACTTTGATGAAGCTTTCTGCTTGTTTTGTTTGATGTGTGTTATATTTCAGTCACTGACCTCTTTTTTGAGTAGCTCCATGACTCAGTCATTATGTCTAAATTGTTCTTATAGTGTTGCAATAAATGCAGTTTTCATCAAGAGCAAAAAAGGTTTGATATAAAGCTAAACATTAAGCTAAGCATAGATTTGGTGGTGTGATCACACTCTTGAGAAGATTTTTTAATTTCCTAAGTGTCTACATTTGTCTGCATTTGGGAGAAAAACATTCATTTTCTCAGAAAAAGGTCTTCTATTGCCAGAAACATCTGTCTCCAAACAATTATGCCTGGCATTAAGAGAGAAAACATCTGTGTCAGCTTAATGAATTAAGTACAAGCTTAAAATATTGTTAATGTTTAAGAAATGCAGTTTTCCTTATTGCCATAGTTGTTTCTAGACATTTTATCTGATAAAACCTGCAGCAAAACATCTCCATAGTTTAACCAAAAGGCATTTCCCTAATGTTCCTAATTCTGTCAACATCTGGAAAATGCCTCATCGTTGCATTAATGACTGTCAAACACAAACGATGGTGAGGGAAGAAAAGAAGTAGAAAAAAGAAAAAGGGAAAAAGAAACAGGAAAAGGGAAAGTACCTTTCTTGTGAGTAGCTTCATTTTTGGAGCCTTTGGGGTCTAATAAAAAAAAGATCAGAATTAAACACAGCATATACTAACAACACGTTACCAACTACACGTTGTTTGTCCTCGTTAAGGAAAACAACTGCTTTGTCTATCAAGGAGCGAACAAGACAGCAAGGCTCGATTATCTAAGGTGTCGCACTGCTGCCAACACTCAGCCAGGGTGAGTGTGTGGCAGTGGGGGAGACTTAGGAGGGGCAGGGAGGAGGGGGGCAACATACTGTGAAGGCAATAGCAGGAAGGAGGGATGCATGAGTCTGTAGAGAAACAATCTACTGCCATACTGCAGCGGGCAGGAGAGGAGAGGCGATGCACTGAGATGAAGAGGAGGAGAGTTGCAATGCAGTTCTGTCAAGAGGAGCTGAAGTAAGACTAGCAAAATGCACTACGGGAGATGCAAGAGGCCAGAGAGAAAGAGGAGGAAGAGGAGGAGGGCGGGGAAGTGCAAAGACTACATGTCAAACTGGCTTCATTTTGATTTTTGCCTCATTGGGACTTTGAGAAAATTACACTTTTCCTCTGTAATTTTGGGCAACAGGTTGATGGTGATTTGCATATTTCACAACAACTTGAATGAACTCAAATGAAATGAACCAGTCTAGTGACAAAGTTCTCAAATGGATTCTTTGTCCCCATCAATAATTTGACTCTGGCAACAGAAATGGCACTCTAACCCCAAAGGAATGGATAAATGATCACCAAATCTGAGATGGAATTCTACTTCTTCCTTTAAATGGGGGCTATTAATATAAAGTCATTTGGCTGAAATGGAGCCCATCGGAATGACAAAAGGTTTTACTTCAACCCCCAAAAATGTAACTCTTCAGCCTCTCACAAATGGGCCACATTATTTCAGTCATAGCCAGGAAAGAGAACTTTTAGTCTGCAGAGGGGCTGATTGATAATGGAAAAATGCCAACCTGCTAATGTCAAGGAATTGGAAGTTAAAGCCAAACGATTCATTGTTCCACAGTGACAAGGTCTTTTCCCCCGTTCACTCCTGGAAAGATACTGTTCAACAAAAGACTTCGCCTGATGTGCTACTGAAGATCAGCGGCTTATTGGATTTGTCTAAAAAGTTTAAGAAAAGCGTACAAAGTAAAGAAAAGTTTTATGAAGTCTTCATCAGCACATACTCACCACCGCACAACACAACCCCGGCCGTCATCCTTTGTAACTGTGTGAAATGATTTAACACTGAGGTGTCTCATTTTCTGCAAATGAAAGAGTTCTAAAATCCATATCAGACATAACGTCAGTGTCAAGCAGTGCACAGCTCAGTCTAACCTTCAAATATTCAATGGTTCTCCAGCAAATACTGAACAAAGTGCACTTGACAGCAAATATATTTCTTTTCAATTTATTTTCAACAAAGAAATAGCACCGCACAGTCTTTGATTTTCATCAGGGTAACTAGCCATTTCCTCCTTCAGTTATTCAGAACTATGAACAGAGGCCAACAAAATGCCCTATCAATACATGCAGAGGAGACTTTCTTTCTTTCATAGCTCACATTTGTTGATTGATGTCCTATTTTGCCTCCGAACTGCACTGAACTTAGTAAACTGGGCCCATCCTGCTTTGCTGTACTTGACAACTGCCAATGTGAAGGATGGCAACTACACCGAGTAGAAGTCTGGAAGCGATATTGTAATCTGTCATTGTCAGCCTGAAAAAAGGGGAAATGGTTTCTAAGATAGATGGAAAGTATTCGTTGTGACCATGAACTGTTGTAGACAGGTGACTTAAACTCTATAATCTGCCTGAATCCATGAAAGGCAATTTTTCCTCCCTCCTATGTGCACGACAATCTCTCCATGTCAGGGCTAAGCCCGGGCTTAGCCCTGCGGCCAGGCAGCCTGTCGAACAACTGAGCACCTGATCCTGGCATTAAAACCACAGCAGCTTTGGTTTTTTGGACTTTGCTTTGCTGGCAGAGGGGATCTCATAATGCAAGCTAATTACTAGCACTGTGCAGAATCAATTCTCCTGGCTTTGTAGGGGAGGTACAGAAACAAAACCCAAAGAAAAGGAAAAAAAAGCTCGCCTCCATGTTAGAAAACAAAGACGTTTTGTCAGGTAAATACAGGGTTTCCCCCAAATGTTTTTTTTCTCTCTACTATATACCCCAGGCTACCTCCATCAGCTGAATATTGGACACACCTGCCACATAAAGCCTGAAAACAGCAGCCAGCAGCCTGATTGTGTGGCAGAAGCGAACAATTACACGCCAACCTCTCCATTAGGCTGTTTAAATGGATATGGTGGGCTTAAACCTTTTTTCCTCTGGCTAGTAATTAGAGGTGTGATGGGATGGCACAGGAGGACCAAATGGCCCTTTATAAGGCAGTATTCCCCTTCTTATAAACTTATTAGCCATGGACCAGTGGACTGCAGAAGGAGGAAGACAGAGTAATGTACCCATCAACTCCTTTTACACATCTCAGAGTAGCTTTGCACAGCTTTAAGCTAAAGAAAGTTTTTGCTATCTTAAGATCAAGAGGAAACAATAATGATGTGAGCTATTTAAAGCAAACAGTTTGAAAAGGAAATTCATTCATTTTGACAACATGGCTCATTTGACAGTGCACTAATTACCAGCTTGATCATTTCCTTTTTGGCTCATGATAATGAACTGATTTAAACTTTTGACTGCAAATATCAGTCCAAGCAACCAACTTCTTTTCCTCTTCCACACCCTCCCAGACTCTCTATCAGTCCATTTTGGGTGCCCTCATACATTTGGCTGCCTTCATTATCCTATTCAATATTCCTCTCTTCGTTGCCCTTGCCATTCTGCCTCCTCCTGTTAGACACTCAACCGTGATCAATATTTTTGTCATAACTCAGGGGAGAGTCACCTCTGTGACGACATTAAAATTCCTCGCTCCTTGCAATATATCCCCCATTCAAATTTCCTGGCTTGGAAAGGATAGGGCCATTACCTTGAATACTAAAAGAGCCATGAGACCTTCCTCTGGGTAAGAATGCCTGCTCACTTGAGCAGATTTCAGCATTTGCATCCTTGTAGAGAGTTGAAAAAGAGAAGGAGGAGGAGGGTGTTGATATTATACTTTGTATCTGAGAGCTGCTTATTCAAGACAGCTGCAAGTATAATACATAACTGAGCAATACTGAAGCCCACTGGGAACTGTGTTAGCATCAAAGTTCCAGCTCTGAGCTAGTAGAATCTATTCTGTGTTTGCAGTGTGAGACTCTGGATTTCACTTCTGCCACCTGCACTTCTTCCTAATCTCTTGTCATGAGCAAATCCCTCCAAGTTGGTTAGCCATTTGTATTGCTTCTTCTTTCACTTCCATCATCTTTGTCTTTCTCTCCCCCACTCACTCTCCCATCCATTTTTCCCCCCGCAGCCATTCCTCCATCCTACGCTCATTACCTTATGCCCATTAATCCCATTAAGTAGCCATTAAACAAGTGCTGATAACACCAAATGAACGTCAAGCTCCAACAGCTAATAACTAAAGTCCCACCTCGACACGTTCAACCCTGGCAAGGAGAGGAGGAGGAGGAGGAGGGAATCATACAACACAAGAGTAGCAAAGAGTTGTGTAGCTTTGTGCAGTAACAACTACTCCAGCTGTGCAAAGACAAAGTGGAAAGTGAGGAGAAGAAGAAGAAAAAGGAAGGAAGCAAAAAACGTAGCTTTACTACTCTGCTTCGTATATTTACTCAGGTCCACTTGTTCAGAACTGAGCTCAGAGGCAGAGTGACACAGTGGTGATTTTTCAAAAAATTTTTTTACATCACAGGGATTTAAGAGAAGAAAGAAGGAGGGAGCTTTGCCAAACAACCCGTGAGAGCAGTGTGAAATAAAAGGATTGTGTCTAAAGGAGCAAACATGAGCAAAGGCAACAGCAGTGGCTGCTCAAGAGTGCTGAAGATGAAAACCTGCTGAAACAGACACGGATTTTAAAACTGGTGACACATTCAGTGTCTTTTCAGGCACAAAGTCCTGCCTTGCAGAAGTGGGGGGTCGGAGGGAGGGGGTTTGAGTAGATACAGAGCTGGTTCACTTGCAGCCTGTTCAGGTCGAGCCTAAAACCAGAAGCTTGGTCGGAGTTATCATCCTCGGCTTGAGTGATGAGGAAGGACAAGGTTATGGCGGAGAGGGAGAGGGGAGTCGCAGCTGTAGTCTGTACCATTCATCAAGTGTGCACGAAGGCACACACTCGGACACAAGAAGAATTACACAAACACTCCTTTTCCTCATTGGTTCTCTCGCTAACCTCCTATCTCTCTCTCGCTCTCATACACACTCCTTTATCTGCACAGCACCATGTGGCCATTCATTACCAGGGGTAGTAGATCAGAAAGGCTTGGTGTTGCTGTTTGAGGAACTGAAAAGCCTCCTCATCTGTGAGATCAACTACTGCCTTCTCACCTGAGCAATTGCTTCAAGAATCAGATTGTTAAATAAGGTAAAAACAGAGAAAGAAGGGAGGGAGGTCAAACGGATACATGTTGTCTTTCACGGGAGAGAAAAATAGATATGTGGACAAAATGAACAAAACAACTGATCTCAATGCAGCACAAAATAAGATGAAATGATGGGTAAGTAAATTAGTAAGGAACCAAAAAATTAAGAAAACACCTACAAGCACTGAAAGAAAATGGCTGAATCATTAGAAAGCAGACAGAAATAAAGAAGGAGCAAAGAAAGATTTGAGGTAGGGATGAAATAGAGGAGAAAATAAAAATCAAACAAAGGACAAAAAAGGTGATAGTAGGATCTTAGAACAGAGGAGAGAACATTTCGAAACATGAATGAGTGATGGAATCAAGGAATCAAGGAAGAAAAGTGAAAAGGGGCAGGGAAATACCATAATAAAACTGAGAAAGCAGGAAAAGAGAAGGGAATTGAGGATAAAGTCATGGATTATAAATGGCTTGTCCCAAATGTGTCAGGAGTGTTTGCTCTCCTCTCTCCAGTGGAGGAACCTGCTAAATCAATCGGAAGCTTTTTTGCCCACACAGTGGACCCCTACTCGTGATCACTGTAATTTCCTCTCGTGCTGGCATATTCATAGCTTGGGGCAAATCTCATCACTTCCCCATCCCGTGTCCCTTCACGCCCTCCATCTACTGTTGCTGCACGGCAAAATTAGCAGGGCTGGTGCTAATTTAATGATTGTGTATACTGTGTAGGAGGATGAGAAAACCCATAATCCTTCATTTAGGGAAACTAGCCAAACTGCTATGCTGTATGCATGCTTTCTTCATTTTACCAGGAAAGCTTATTTTAACTTTGAAATATAAAAAAAAATATAAAAAGAGCTGCATGCAGTGCCACCACTTAACCTTGCTACAAATTTTTCCCAGTGGTCATTTTCAGTATTGAATTGAATTAATTTACATAGCACCAATTTACAGCAGCACTCACCTCAACGTGCTTTATATCATAAGGTAAAGACCACACAGCATTAGTGAGAAAAGCCCAACAGGCAATCCCCCACAAGCAGCACTTGGCAACAGTGGGAAGGAAGAACTCCCTTTTAACAGGCAGAAACCTCCAACAGAACAAGGATGAGGTAGTTCAGGTTCAGGTTCAACCAGGTCCAGGTTGGGGGTTGAGGGGAAAGATAAAAAAAAGGAGCATAGGGAGCTCACAAACAACAAACAGGACAAAGAAACTACAGGAGGGAAAAGACTAAATTCAATGACATGCAGCAGTGGTGTGTAAACAGAGTGGTGAGTGAAGAAAAAATGCTCAGTGCATCATGGGAACTCCCCCAACAGCCTGAGTCTATAGCAGCATAACTAAGGGATGGTTCAGGGTCACCTGATCCAGCCCTAACTATAAGCTTTATCAAAAAGTTTGAAGCCTAATCTTAAAAGTAGAGAGGGTGTCTGTCTCCTGAATCCAATCTGGGAGCTGGTTCCACAGAAGAGGGGCCTGAAAGCTGAAGGCTCTGCCTCCCATTCTACTTTTAAATATCCTAGGAACCACAAGTAAGCCAGCAGTCTGAGAGCAAAGTGCTCTATTGGGGTGATATGGTACTATGAGGACTTTAAGATAAGATGGGGCCTGGATATGATGGGGTCTTTCAGGACTCTGTATGTGAGAAGGAATTTTAATTTATTTCTGGAAACAACAAGAAGCCAATTAAGAGAAACTAACATGGGAGAAATATGATCTCTCTTTCTTGTCCCCGTTAGTACTATAGATAATAAGAAATTATATTAGTCCAACCTAGAAGTAACAACTACATGAACTAGCATCACTCTGAGACCGGATATTTCTACTTTTAGAGATATTGTGCAGATGAAAGAAAGCCGTCCAACATATTTGTTTAATATGCACATTGAAGGACATATCCTGATCAAAAATGATATGTTCAAGATTCCTCACAGTGTTACTGGAGGTAATGCCATCCAGACTAAATATCTGGTTAGACACCATGTTTCTGAGATTTTTAGGGCCGAGTAGAATAACCTCAGTTTTATCTGAATTTATAATGAAACTTGTAATGACCACCATCATAGAAGAGACATCAATAAGAACAAACAAAAGTAGATTAATATAAGTTGTGCTTTTTCTACTCTAGCTGAGCACTCAAAGTGTTTCATGCTACAAGCCACATTCATCTATCACATACTTCTAAGTCCTTTGTAACTATCGCACACACTCGCACTCTGATGGATGCATCAGGGGCAGTTTGGGGTTCAGTGTCTTGACCAAAGGCACCTGTTAGCATGTCACCTGGAGGGGCCGGGGGTTTGAAACACTGACCTTCAAATTGGCGGACAACCCACTCTCCCTCCTGAGCCACAGCAGCCCCAGGCACTGTTGACCTGACCTCAGGCAGCTTGTTTCATAGCTGCGGAGCTCTGCATGTGTTCACTTCTGTTGCTTTTTGTTAAAAAACTAAATCTTGGCAGCCGAGTTCTTGCTCCTGCTCAAATTTGAAGTTGTGCAAAGGACAAAATGAAAGTGTGAAACACAACTCCACAGACCCACACCCAGTATAGTCTCAGGGTAATACTTACATGTAGGCTAGCCAGCACCACAACTTTGTTTCTGGAAAGGTTACACTCAGCAATGTGTGTTCATGATGTTGGAAATTGTATGCAAAGTGACTTGTAAAGGTTTCACTACAGTAGCTGAGAAGCATGTTGAAAAGCTAGTTAGCTCATCAGTTGAAGGATACCTTCCTTTATAACCCGTGGCGAGTAAAACAGCAATCTGACATTCTATAAGGAAACATGTTCAAGCAGAACATGCTGAATTTCACATTGTTATGGACAATTCAATTTTTAAAATGTGCTGAGTTACCCTATTATGATTATTATTATGATATACCGCTTGCACTATTCTAGTTCTTTTTTTGCTTCCTGACTGAGTCCCCTGCTATGCAAGTACAGTTTTTTTTTTTGCTTCTTTTCCCCCAGAGTTTATGAGGGCGCCGAGCTGTCAAGCTGTTTATTTCATGGGTGTGATTAATGCAGTGGTGTAGATAGCTGGTAGGGGACACACACAGAGAGAGAGAAAAAAAAAACTGCATGAATGAGCAAGTCGGAGAGCTCACGCTATGTTACTCTGTCGACCTGACAACCATGACAGAGTCTGGAAATTCACATCAGGCTTTGTCTGCTAACAATGGCCCTTGACACAATTAGCTAAGCACATTATATAAAAGACAAGCTCATCCTCATGAAAATGTATTTTCACTATAGATTAATGCTTGTTACAAATTTACCCCAAAACACAAAGTATAACACCCATTTGAGAACCTCAGTGTATATACATTTGAACTTGTTTAAATATTCTGTCTGTGTTATAGGGGACATCAGCTGTAGGATTGTTATTATTCTGTGCATGTGGAGCACACTGCCAGAGAGTAATTTCATCTGCATTTAAATTTTTTATTACATCACATTAGAAGAACGAAAAAAAGATTAAAGCTATAAATTCAAATAACTGCCACATAGGCCTGTTTAAATCCTGATTTGTAAAGGTCAGTGCAGCACTAGCTTCAGTAAATCAAACTGGATTGTTGCCAAGCAGAGCTGAGGAGAAATCAAATTTAAAAACAGAAATGATCTCCAAAACTGACTCTCGACAAACACCTGAAAAAATTCTTGGCAGGTCAGGAGGAACGAACGGCTGTTTCGCAGCCATGGCAGGTTTAATAATACACACTTAGTCACAGTATAACCCCTCCACTCCTCTCAATTCTGTCCTGCATGAGCTGAGATATCCTGCTTACAAAGATCACCATATAATGGGTTTTACCATTATGGGTTCAGCAAAAAAAGAAAAGTAGAGAAAGCTCCATGGCAGCATTCATAAACAAAAGCTGTAATTCACTTGTGCACATTCTAGCAGTCTGTGTACCTGTGTGTTCAGTGTACAAAATATTGGGACACCTTTTAACTTCACATGTTTCTGATTTAGAGATAAAGGGCAGTTGCAGACCACTATACAAACAGCATGACATGCTGACCTGATGCAGGCAGCATTAGATACAGTACGTCATCCCTCCAGGTTTTATCACTGTCAGAGCTTCAAGAAAACATTTGGTTAAAAAGCAAAAGGCTAAAAACTTTTCAGGTTATTGAAAAGATGTCTGAACCAAAGGCGAACCTTCTTTCTACTCAATAACTCTGCAGACACCTCAGTCAACCAACAGATTATTCAAACTTACACACACACACACACAAAAGTATAGCGTGTATATATATATATATATATATATATATATATATAGTTTTTGTGTTTTTTATGTTTCTATAGGTGTACTTTTTTGTAACTTTAATTGCTTAATCCACTAGTATGTGCAAGCTTTTTAATGAAAATGAAGTTTTTAATGCTAAAATAACATTATTATTGTTATGCATAAATTTTCAAATTTACAGTTTTATAAAAAAGCCGAAAAATAGTAAAGCACATTATTATTTTTTGATTAAGATGCCAAATTACAGTTATTCACTTACATTCCTGAACAGAAAAATTTGTTTTAATGGTTGAATGTTACGCTTGATTAATTTCTAAAATATTTGACAGGTGGTCTACACACATAAACATACACACACACACAGCACAAACATGCTTTTTATGTATCTGATCACAACCATTTTACATCAATCAAATTTTGTATTAAAAAGAAATTGGTTCAAAATGAACCAAGTACAATCTGATTTTAGTTTTGATGGAACCATTTAGATGCATTATTATTAATGAATGGTTAGGGAATTCTTTATAATAGCCTGAAAAGCCAACATTTCACTTTTCACTTTTTACCAAAACTTAGACAATGTTTACAAAACAATGTCCACAGACATGCGGTGCTTGGTGGATGACTAAAACAAATTAGGAAAAACAAAAGTCGCGGTTCAAACTATTTTTCAAAAGTTCCAGTGTGCTTTTGAGGTTCATGTAAAACCAACATGAATCTCACTGAAAATTCCTCTTGCAAACCACACTGCAGGTATATAAGTCTGAAATTATTTGTACATCCCTCCATCCCTCCATATTTGTACATACTGCTCTGCTTTTGATCAAACTTGGAGGGGAACTGAGCATACCTCTTCCTAATGATTGAACCAATGTTTATCATTAAAGGAATGGAAATAGGGTAAAACTAACTTTTTTTTTATATATATATATATATAAACAACTAAGTAAGGCACATGTTGTAACAGGTAATAAAAACTTAACACTTGAAGAAGATGTATTGAAGAAAAGGTGGACTATCACAAGGGTACCAATATTTTGCACACGTGACCTAACAAACTAAATATAAGGCATCAGAAATTTCTCACATCCACTTTGAAAACCTCAGTTCTGGCAGTTTTTGACATGCAGCAAGGCTTAAATTTAACAAAAGCATGAGGGGAAACCAGTTCTGGTTTTCTTTGTGCACTGAAATTTCTGTCTGTTCTAGATACTTAAAGATGCTGTAAAATTATCTTTAACTCATTGCATTATTCTTAGAGTTTGATGAATATGGAGGGTTGCCCCAGTTCTCTAATGTCATAAAAGATTTTTAATGTCCAGTCTGTGTTCCTGATGCAAGAAAGTTTAATATAGAAACCTCTGACATGTGTCTTTATGAGGGCTTCCATTCAGGGAGAGGTCACTAAATATTATATCATTATCATCATCATCATTATGAAATCATATTCAGCAGCACACTCATGGGAAAGAGGCACATTACCTTGACCACCAAAACAAGCACTCAGGATACTGTGTGGATACCAAGGAATGTAGCCAACTAGCTTTGTGATAACTAAAGATCCTAAAATGTCTTAAAGGGAATGTTGTCTTACCATCTGATTATGTTCAAAAGTGCAGGGCTGGGGTTATGTTAAGAAAAAAAGAGGTTTGGGGTCTAACACCTAAATCTTTCCTGAGTAAACTGAGCCATGGGAAGAATTACCTTTGTTCCACACTGCAAAGGGCAAATACAAGAGATCGACAAATTGAGAACACACAAAAAACATTTAAGTGATTAAACATACAGCAACAGAATTTTAGCAAAATCAATGTCTAAACATAGTTTTTCCTTTTTTCAGTGACTCAAATCAATACAAACCTTTGTTGGTGATAATCTTGGCTAAACCTTGGCTAAAAAGGCATTCAGAGAAGGCAATAAAATGCAGAAACACCACAAGTCTTTTCAAGGTATTGTTTGGCTACATTCCTGTCTTATCCGACTGAGTCTTGGTGGCAGCTCTTACCTTTAAAATTTGGTCGGATTCTGGCATCATACCCCGAAACCTTGCCCATGAGTTTGTCCAGAAATTCGGATGGTGGCATCGGGGAGGCAGCTTTCCTCGCTGCAGCTTCTTTGGATGCTGCCAAGCTGGAAAAGAGAAAGGTAGATATGGTTAGAGAGAGATGCAAAGGTGGAGAGAGTTGGCTTCAGAGAACTTTTGACAGGCAGATAAGGGAATAACCATTCTTTGAATGAGCTGAGACTGAGATTCATATCCAGAGAAATTTATGTAACCTTGCAGTGTTCCAAACATACATGAGAACTGGAAAAGCTGCTTCAATTACATTTCACATAAATGATTCAAAAGAGTCTTGATTTATATCAAAGATTACATCAAATGTGACTGCAGGTCTGATGCTGCACTAATGGGTGTAGCTAAAAAGCCCAGCCAAGAAAGTCATCACCACTTGTTTTAACAATACCCTCCCATCAAAAGTCTTTAACTGACAGACCCCCATTTTAAACTGAACACTGATCCCACTTCAGCATCTTGTTTCAAATAACCACATCACAGTAAAAAAGTAGCATTCTTATATAGCAGAGTTAAAGTCACATCAGTTCACTCTCACCCAAACACGATCATTTTCAACTACATCTAATGATGAAAAAGCACCTACTGTGAGTCATTATGCTCTGAATTAGGAAGGCCACATAAAGAACACAAGCTGTCATATGCTACAAATAAATCTAACAAAAGAAACCACAGAATGGCTGATTGAGCATGTATGAGATGCCAGATGTAAATAAAACTACTGGAGGACAAAGAGTTCAGTACCAATAATACACTGCAACACTCTCACTGCTTTACATTTGAATCTTTAAATGTTTTCATGGATACTCACAGTATCACATCTAATTCAGAACTGTTTATATATATATATAGAATATTTTTGGGACATATTGTTCTTTTGTGATTCTAATCTTTTACAATAAAAAAATAGCATGTTTTCTTTTCACTTTGCAATTTTGAAAGATTAAAGAGATGAAAAAGATTTAAATGTACCGTGTGATGAAAAGCTGACAGGTAGATTTTTTTTTTGTTAATTTTAACAAAGAATAAGATCCAATAAGTTTACATTTTGCGGATATCAACTTTTAAATGTCACTGTTGATAATCTGGAGGTTATTCCTGTCGGCAAAAGGCAGCTCCCGTCTACACGACAGATTCAAGCAAAATTAAATTTATCCTCATTTGATTTAATTTTGTTTTATCTATTTTAATTAAAAACTGACTAATTAAAACTTTACAGTCAGTGAATTTAATGCATGGCAACTAGAAACACACACTTTTCTTTTCTTAAAGTTGTTACTCAAACAAATGCTCCAATTCACTTAACCAGCTCTCCTTAATACCACATTGATTTTGCAGTTGAGTTCTTTACCTTATTAAGCTCATCATGCTCATTAGATGCTCTCTGCATAATGTCAAATCCCCAGCACAGCCTTTAGCCCACAGACATACGATGAGTCCAGAGCAAACAGTCAATAACACTGAACACACACAGACGATGATGGACTGTGCTAAAAATCAAAGACAACAGCTACAGCACATCAAAAGAAGACAAACAGCCATGAGGATCACCACGGTGCCCCGGCTGAAAATACTGGACTTGATAGATACAGTAAATGTCAGTGTAGCTTGGGACATAAATGTTCCTGGATTTAATGAAATGAGGAGGAACTGTGTTCATTACCTACGACTGTGGCAAAAACTCAAAGTTATTATACTTCTCTGTGAATCCTGAAAATATGCTTATAGTTTTACTCGAGGACAGTCAACTATTCCTAATTCAAATCTTAAACCTAAATGTAAAGGGGGTCTATTATGCTTTCTTTTTCATTTTCTGTCATACTTGTACTGTCATAATGGTGGAAGTTCAAATCAAACATGAGCAAAATTTCTAATAATGAGGTCAGCGTATGTACAAGTAATCAGTGTGAGCCAAAAGCTGCAGACTGCTGCAAACAGTTTCAGAAAGTGTCTTCTACCTTTGGGTCTGTATGATACCACAGAGAGGCAGTATCTTCATATGATTATATCAGGCACAAAGTTCCACAAGCACAATGCTGTTCAAACCTTTTATTTGCAAAAGGCAGCCAATCAGAAAAAAACAAAAAACAAAACTGGATATAATATAGCACTATCTAAAAATGCCCTAGTTCTCCATATTTTAATTTAATAAAATCTCACCTTTGTGTAAAAAGTCACAAATACATCCTTATAACTACCAAAAAAAAAATCTGAAAATGAACTTCAAAATTTCCCACTCTTGAAACTTTCCAAACATACAGTCACTCCTGTCCCAAATGTCCTTACTTTATAATATGCAACTCATCTCTAAAATCTCCTGACTTCCAAAAAACATCTGATCAAACCTCTGAACTGATCTCTCTCATCCGAGCACCTAATGTAAGGTTTTGCAGTTTTTTCAATTGTTACTCGAATCACTTTCAGCTCATCAGTCATTCATTGATTCAGGTGGACCAGACGATTATTAGTTATTAATGTTGTTTTTAGTTCTTCTGCCACAGCCTGTATAAACAGTGTAGAAAGGCATGTCTCTGGATTTGGAGTGAAATGCTTCGCTGCTTCAGTGAGACGGAAAGTGAACTGACAGTGACTCTGAACTGACCCGTGGCCTGACAGTGGAACTGCATTAGTGGCCACTTGTAGTGCAGTTTGTATTTCATTGCATCATTTCCTGCTGGGTCTAGAGACAGCATGGACAGTAGCGTGATCCGAGCTATAAATAAGCTGCTGAGCTGACCCACTTCATTTGACTACAGCTTCACAATGAGCTTTGTTATCCAAGAAGAGACAGGAAGAACTCTAAAACCCTTTTACTGTGTCAGCTTTTGTCTTAATGAGTCATGGAATTAATCAGCAATGAGGACTGATGGGCAACAGTCATTTTAAAGAGTCATAAGTTGCTTTTACATTAAAAATTTGTTTGTTCTTACACGATACATAATATTTTTTGGTGATTTTTTGAATTTTAATTAGTTCCTACAAATACACTTTATTCCACTTCTGTGTCCCTAAAAAAAAATAAATGAAGGCAAGCATTTTGTTAGCATCCGTCATGACAGGAAAGGTAACAAACTGCTGTTTAACTGTGCAAAAGAACAGTCCCTGCTGCTGCTGCTGCTGCTGCTGCGGTATTTGGTGTTTTAAATTGGGTTACACTGAATAGTGAGGCTTTGTGCTTTGAAACTACATGTAATCATAGTTGAGGCGCTCATCTATGATTGTTAATGGGTTAAACTCTGCTGTACCCATTTAAACTTAAATGTTTATGAAGACTGTCGTGGTTCCTGGGTCGTTGACCCAGTGTTTTGTGTTTTGTGGGTTCATGTTTTATTTTTGGGTTTATAAAGTGATTTACTTTCTAGTTCTATATTATTTAGTCTCTTGAGTATTGTATTATTTCCTAGTGCTTCTAGTTACCCGTTTCTAGTTCTTACTTCCTTGTTTAATTAGTTCCCTTCATGTCCAGTCTGTCTCCATGTTTGTTTACCTTTTTGTTCCAGTCTCGTGGTTTCTGGGTCATTGATCCAGTGTTTTGAGTTTTGTATCTTTTCTGCAATCATTGGTTTGTTTTCTTTATATTCCTAGCTTTGGTTTCATGTTTAGTCTGTTCTTGGTTTCTGTATTAGTCTTGAGTTTAGTATTTCCTAGAGCCTCATAGTTGTGTTATTTATGTTTCTAGTTCTTAGTTTCTTGTTTTATTCTAGTTCCCTTTAATGCCCCGTCCCAGTCTTGTCTCTGTGTCTTGTCCTCTGTGTCCCCGGTACCAAGTCAGTCTTGTCTCTGTTTTGTTATCCCTTTTTGTCTCCCCAGTCTGTCATGTCTCCGTGTTTGTTTATCCCCAGTCCCAGTGTCAGGTTCACGTGTCTTAGTCTGAGTCTCAGTGTGTGTATTAGTTCCTGTTTTATTTTGATAGTCCCTCGTCTCTTGTGCCTTGTGTTTAGTTTTACTTCTCTCTGGCTTGTTCCCTGATTTAGCTCACCTGTGTTTCCTGGTGTTCTCCATCTCCCTGATTAGCCTCAGGTTTCCTTAGTTCCTTGTCACATCGTCATCATGTTTTCCCTGCTGTGTGTGCTACGTTCTTTCCTGCCCTGTCATGCCAGAGGTTTATGTTTTGTATTTTGGGTTTGTAATTCTCAACAATAAAGCTGCTTTTTGAGTTTAAGTCCATCTCGAAACTCCTGCATTTGGGTCCTCTCTCTTCAGCCACTCAGCGATTCATGACAGACAGAGGGAATCTGGAGTATTTTTTTTTATTTTATTTTTTTTACATTATATTTTACACTGTTTATTAATTGTAGTTGTACTCATGGTGTATTTTGGTTTTATGTAATGTTGTAACTGTATTGTGAATGTAAGCCCAACAAGGGACAATAGTTGGAAATTGGCAATACCTATAAACTATGTGCAGCACATCAGTTTCATGTTTTATATTTGAACTATGTTAAACTGCATCGTCCCTTTTAAATAAAAGAATTAAAAATAATAATCTTTAACTGTAAGTTAATTTACCTATTCTTTCTCTTTTGTGCTATCTCCTTTCTATCAGTATATCAACACATGCTTTATTATTGATTAGTTTTCTGGACTGATTTTTTGCTTCTCTTTGATTTTGTATGTCTCTCTGTTATCTGTAATTTTTCTTCTTTTGCATATAAATTTTAGAAAAGTATGCTTCATTATTTCACTTAATCTAACTATCATAGCTGCAGCAGTCCAACATGTGGACAGACACCAAAAGCTGCAACCTGGTTATGAGGCCAGAAATGACTTTGTTTCCACCAAGGTTATTACAGTTAATTAAAAATAAACTAAAAACTAAAACTGGATGTGAAAAAACATTTCAGTTAGCTAAAACAAAAATGACTTTTGAAAAAAATTAAAACTAACTGAAATGATTTTGTGAACTTGGAAAACCAAATAAAATAAAATAAAAATATAGAGGAAATATCCTTAGTTTAGTATCTGTTGGTTTGGTAAAAACTGTATTACAGCTTGCCTGCTGAGGCTTTGATGGACGTGTTTAGTGAGACTCTGGATGTCTGCAAGACTGTGAGTGAACTGCTTTCAAAAAGTTTTAATTAGTTCTAATTAGTTTTTCTTTTTGAAAGAAAAACTAATTAGAAAATACAAAACTATAATAACTCTGTTTTCCACATTCAGCAGTGGTCCATGACTCTCTTCTGATCATATTATTGCGCTGAAAAAAAAAAAAAAGTCAAATTCATTTGTACCTCTTAAAAAATAAATACACAGACAGTTTACGTGGTTGTGATCAGACAGAAAATCTACTCTATGTACAAAGACTTATTAGCTGTTAATATACAAATAATAAAAATCAGGTTAATGCTATTTATGCATTAACTTGCATACATGTAAATGATATTCCTTGTCACGTTTTGCATGGTGACCATATTTAGAAGTCACTATGGACTGTCACAATAGTGCAATAGACTAAAAGCATCTGTCTTCCCTTTAAAATATAATAATATAAATTAAAAATAATATAATATAAATTAAATAAGGCTGAAGTGTGTAGACTTATGTGTGGTGTTAGCAATGATTATTTGTAGCTTACTGTGTTGCTCTCATTGGCTTGACTTTTTTTTTTATTTTAATTGACAAAAGTATAAAAAATGGGTCCAGGAAGTCCAGGAAAGATGTCATGTCATGGGCTTTGTCACAACTCTCATTTAGGAACTACTTTTTCCATCATGATACAAAACAAACAACAATCATTCAAAATGCTTGCTGGATGAAGAAGTTTTTCACTTTGCTGATCAAAATCGTCTTTGAACGTTTGAACCTAAACATGACTCATAAAAACTTTAAGCAAGATATGTATAAAAAAAATTCAGGGCCTAATGGGAATTTTAATGGCATGCATGGTTTATTACAGATCTACTTGGACCAAACTTTCTCAGTGTGAGGAGATGTTATGAACTTTGTTTCTGAGGAATAATTCATTTTGGTGCTGGAACATTCCCACTTTACGGCACTCAAACATTCAGTGATGCAGCAGTTTATCCCAGTTCGGACTATCAATGATTGACAATAGACAAAATTATTTCCTAAGAAACTTGGACTAATAAGTCCAAGCTATAAGGTGGGGGGACAGCAGCTGGATTTTGTTCTTCTTTTGGCTTTTATAATTTTAGAGTTAGTTAAGTTCACAAAGGCCTTAAAATAGACAAAAAAACAAAAAAAAACAGTTGGTCTTTCATGACTTTCAGCTTTTGTGTTTCCAAACATTCCTGAAAGAGCAATGCTGAGAGTTTGAATAGTAAATGTGAGAATGATGATTATTCAGCCATTAGTTGTAGCTCTTGATGAGTGCGGAGGAGGAGAGCACTGCTGCATTAATCTCTCATAAATTAAAATGACAGATGATACAGTCGATCACGCTCACCTTCTAAATGTAAAACCGCTAACCGTGACTTTCAATATGGTAAATCGTGTCGCACGGCATGATAAATAGCGGCATTAGCAATTCATAAACACGTAATGCAGTCAGAGCTGTCGCTTTATCAGGAAACTGCTGATCAGAATCGCAGTCCGCCGGGCGAAAACGGGAATTATGGTGAAGTCGTGATTGGAAAACAAAACAGAAAGGAACAAATCTCTCACTAGTTCTTGTCTCATGTGTACACAAGCAAGATGTTGAAGTAAATAAACACACACACACTATGACACTGATAACACTCACACATATTCATACACAAAATTATTTGCACACATACACACACCGACCTTCCAACCAACTCGCCCTCATCAGTGAAAACACTGGAAAACAAATCGTGCAGGATGCTGAGGAGAGAGAGGAGGGAGTGTAAAGAAGGGTTGTGTGTGTGTGTGTGTGTGTGTGCGTGTGTGTGCGCGCCCATCTCTGTGAGTGTTTAGGAAAAGGAGCAGTAAGTGAAGTTCAGACACAGTCTCTGTCCATGCTGGCACCAGCCGCTAAGGTCACCCTGTCCTGTTAGGTAACTGGCCAAGCTGCCTGCAGAATCACATGACCTATTCAACACACACACACACACACACACACACACTCGACAGACAGGAGTCTCCATCAGTCTGTGGTGTTAATTGCTGACAATAGTTCACAGTGTTGTGGATAATCATAAATCTTCGTGGTGATAATGATATTATAATGATCATAACAGAGTATTAATGACAGGGATGGGTTTGAGAGGATGCCTGATGAATGATAATCACTATGATGAAGAAAACTAACAAGATAAACATGAGAAGACACTCAACTGAAGATAAATTACACATTTGCAGTTAGTCAACTTTTCCACGCAGTCACCTCAGCTGATGTGATTATAGATTTAATCACAACATGTAACGTGAAAAGAGCGCTCACATGATGCGTTTAGTCTTTTGAGTCTTTCCTCCATCACCGTTTTGGATTTCTAGATCAGTTTTACTGTATAGTTGAGTCTCAGTGTTCAAACCAGTTCACAAACATGTATTTAGAAATGTTTTGACTCAACTGTAAGATTAGTGAAGCGCTGTATATGCCAGACCACATGCCAGCAGGTGGTCCTGAGCACTGGACACTAACTGTCCAGAGCCAAACTGCACACAAAGTTAGGGAAAAGTAAAACACAGACAACCAAAGGATCAATAATCCAGAGTGGCTATCAGAGTTCCATTCATCAGGCAGACACAAACCTATAAGTGACCATCTCTGTTTCTGCTGATGTGAAAATAAGGCAACTGATAGCTAATTAAATTGCCAAGAGTATCAGGTAGAGGTGAGACAAGACCCTTCTGGAAGAGATTTATTCAGGCCATTGAGAGCTTGTGAGGCATGTAGGGCCACGCTGTAAGCAGACAGGCTGAAATCTAACTATACATACAAAGACTGGAGAAGAGTTTAAGGAGACAGCTAACACCTAAAGAATGACTGAGGTAGAGAGTGAGTGGGTGAACAAGAGACTCACTGTGGTCACATGACTAGTCATGTGATTTCATGCAACAGGAAGTGAAGAAATAAATGAATGAATGAGAAGAAATATTATGTGACAAGAATAAAACATTTAAAAAAAAGGGAAAAAAAAGAAAAAATCTTTTTACATGATGAAAAATAATGAAAAAAACTTCACAAATCACTGTGTGTGTCTGTCCTCATGTTTCAGCTATCTGTTCTGTTAAATAACAACATGAAGGAAAAAGAAAAGGTGTTAATTTGAACAGTCCACTGCAT
>VUQS01007378.1:6526-35626 GCA_015108495.1 Heterochromis multidens
TTCCCCAAAAAAAAAAAAATGAAAAAAAAAAAAAAAAAAAAAAATTAAAAAAAAAAAAAAAAAAAAAAAAAAACAGCCGCACTGCCTCATTTAACTTCCTGCTACCTGCAGCACTTTAAATCTAGCTCCACTTTCTCTGGGGGAAAACATTTAAAAATCACAGTGGTCCTAAACCTCAACAACACAAAAAGATTTCCCATGTTTCTATTTATGCGCTCATGCACAGACACACTTTAAAGATCATTTCGGGTAAGAATAATGATGAACTCTGAGTTAAGAAAGTTTTACATTTGATTGTTATCTTGACTGTATTCAAATGTGTTTACTGTTTACTTAGAAAAAACCCTCAGCGTGCTGAACTGTTTGTGGTCTGACATCCTGTGACACCTTCCTCCATCTGCCCTTCACACTCCCTGCTAACAAGGTGCTGTAGTGTAGTGTAGGTGCTGTGTAAATTTTAAAAGTTTGAGTCAATTTTTCTCTCCTTGGTTAAACCACAGGAAGCCTCTGCTCTATTGTTATTGGCTCTTTCCTGTTCAGTTTCTCACGTTAATTAACAGTGTTTATCTTGTATGTGAGAGCGGTTTGCTGTAAATTTGAGTCACAATGGTTGACATCATGCTGCCTTCTTCCCCTTATGCCCGCTCTCCTCTATCTGATCTAGTGTAAATGGAGAAAACCAGATAAAGAGCAAAGACCTTTATATTTCTTTGTGTCTTTTTGTGTCTTTCAACTGAACTAGCAGCAAAAGGTGTGAATATCCTGCGGAGGTGCAAGCTGAGATACTTAGAGGGAAAATTCCACATGCAATGCACAGTAAATATCATCAGAAAGTTTCCCCCAATGTCAAGTGTTGAGATGCCAGACACAGGGGAGAAAATACACCCATCTCCACCACAAAGTTTCACCACTGCTACCACAGACGTTCAAAGGAAGTGACTAAACCAGGACTTTTTTTTTTTCTCTATTCTTTTGAGATTCTTAAATTTGCTCAGCGATGACATAGGCGCCTTCATCTTTACACTGACAGCTCAACACTTCTCAGAGTACATACAAGCCAGTGCACACAGGGGCCCAACAAGCTCCCCCGTCCTTTCATTAAGCAGCCCCATGCAGGCACACTGTGCAACCTGAAAAACAAAAACACAGGATGGACTGTGTCTGCTGGCAGATGGCTGCAGTGCCTCTCTGCCAATCTATCAATCATTCAGCCCCAGGCCTCCATGAGTAAAATCGTTTTATATCAGCACAGCAACACTATTGATTGTCTGCTGGCAATTTCCGGGAAAAGGGATTTATTCCAGTTTCAGGGTTTAAAAGGAATGAGGAGGATTCATGGTGTTGCTGTCACGTGGCTGTCCCAGACTAAATGACATTAGGGACAGCTTCCCTTATTTAAGGTTTAAAAAAAAAACCCCACTGCACACAAACTCACTGATGAAATTGATGCCAAAAACAGTGGCAATTAAGAACCAGAGCATTTAAAAACATCTGTTTGAGGTCAATAAAGCGTTACAAACATCAACTGTCACGAGAGGGTCCTTTCCCACACAGCATGTTGAGTTGAAGACCTCGAAACAAAACCTGTTACTTGAAATTCACAAAATAACCTGTGCCTACAACCAGGAAGATTCCTTTAGCATTTACGGACACTTTGTCATCTTCGTCACTTGATTATCTAGATCAAAATCAAGTCACAAAGATAAGGAAGTGTTTGTAACATTTGTAACTCAGCTGATATTTTCTAAACAGAAAGCAGAGTAGTAAAATTTACAGAGGCTGATAATTTGTGAAATCATTGTCAGACTGAGACAAAAGCAGGGCATAGTGGGCTGAAGATGGATGAGTGGAAGTAGTGGCAGATATAGTCGCTTTCGTATCTGTTGTTTTCGAAACACCAGCATATCACAACATCACTATATGCATGAAAGCTTGAGCAAGTGGAAATTTTTTTTTTAGTGTGCCCAGTAATATGATCAAGAGACAGAACAGACTGCAAAAATATGAGACAGGTGCTGCAACATGTTACAGTTTTTAATGTGGAGGGGAACTGAACTGCGGAACAACAACGTTAACAGAAAAAAAAAATGTGACAAGGAAATGCCTAACTTGCTAAACCATGTTTAGATTACATCCCCTTCTGTCATAAAAAAAAATAAAAATACAGAAGTATTGAGTATAAATTTGTATCAGTGTCATATCTGCATCATAGCATCAAAAGAGAGGCGAAACACACAGCAGTTCTGTGTTCCTGACAGATGAAATAGTTCCTTCTTGAGATTTCACAGCACGTTCAAGGTTTAATTTTAGCTCCAATTCGCAAACCTTTCTCTCTCTTTGTTCACTACTGGACTAACATAATCACGCTTCACTAAAACCTCATAAGCATCTAGATATAGGGGAGTTTGTGTCCCCAATACATGAGATCTGTCATATAATTAGGGATTACCCTTTCGCTCGTCAAACAGTTTGACAGTTTGGGCACAGCCTCTTCTGAGGGTTGCAATCTGGCAAGACAGTTCAGTGTAAAACAAAAAATCATTTTTAGTTCACGTCTTATTGTGTTATTTTTCTGCTCCTCTCCGAAGTCACTTCATCTCTGCAACTTAGGAAAGCTTTATATATCGTAGCTGTTCATGTGCTTTAGGGTTTTTAGGGTGCCAGTGAAGAGAGCTGTAGACAAAGAGCTGTGTAAAGAAGGGCATCATGCAGCCTCAGGAGCTACAACCACCACCCCCACTGTTGTCCCCTCTTCGCTCTACTCTCTCCACTTGGGGGTGGGGGATCTCCAAAGGTGGCGCCTGAGAGGCAATTACTGTAATACGTTCACCCTCAGACCATCCCTGTCAACTTAAGTCTCGTTTCCAAATTATTCATGTTTTTATATTGCCCCGTATTTGCATATTCTCCTTTCATGTGGCCTTCTGATTTGCAGAACCACATAATCCTTACTCTGACACCCCCGACCCACCTCATATATTTCACCACAGAGATCAAAAGACAAGGCCACAAAGAGATGATTAAATACACATCAAGAAGGATTTATTTAGCACACATCTGGAGCAGACATGTTCTTATAGCCCCCTATTAAAGACTTCATTACAGCACATAGTGTGCAATCAGTTCTTAGTGGAGGGAACTGTAGCTCTGGACCAATAAACTACATTCTCAGGCAATACACAAATGGGTATAATATGTTAATGTTTTCAGAAAATAATACTATTATTATTCTTACAGTTAACGCTTTAAGACACACCTGTCCATTAGCACAGCACAAGCACAGCGTAAAGGATATGATTTTTCTGATATGCAAAATGTCCTGAGATTTGGGTGAATCAACACTTCTCAGAACTCAGCCTTCATCATGTGATATGGGTAAACCACTTTTAAAATGCTCAGCTCTGAATTTGTCTGGGTGCGTGTCTGAAGGTAAGCGTTAACCACATCACGTCTTTTATAGAGACACTGAACATGTGTGCATCACATATGCACACTGCTACTTCATCTCTGCACTTTGCACAGCTTTTGTTTGTGAACGGCAGCTTAAACCAGCAGTGTACACAGGCAATGCAACGCAACGCAATGCAATGCAGGCAGAGAAGTGAGGCCTCTGTTAGAAACCTCGTGCGAGAGTGAAATTAACCTTGATTCACGTTTCAATCACTCTGTTCCTCTAACACCTTCCCATGTTGTTCTTTTTAAAATAAGGTCCCTCCTAATGAAAGGTTTTCAGCCCTCTTTAGTTATCTTTTGTCCCAGCTCCCTACTCCTATTCTATTCCGTTTCTAGACTTTCAACTCCACCCCTTCTCATGTTCTCTTGCATCGTTGGTAACTGTGCAGATGCCGTGAGAGATCTTGCGATTGTTTGTTGCATGCAGTGCCAATGACCGCGAGACATGACCGTGTATATCAATGCATGTGTTTGTGATGATTGGTAGTGCTGAGGGTTGCTGTGACTGTGGCACTCTTGTTTGTTCCACAGATGTTGCAGTGATTTACAGTGCACTGAACATCCCAACAAACAGTCACGGGACAGCAGGCCATAATCAAAAGCAAAAAGCCAAAAGCATACACTGCACAATGGACAACAATAATGTCTGTACAGGCAAATGCACAGAGGCACAAAGCCACCCTGATTGCTTCTGCCTAGCGTCCACTGATAAGTTGATAAATTGACAGTGGCTCTGCATCCCTCCCCATGATCAAGTGTAGGAAAACAATTCCAGACTCTGGCAAACAGAGGTCCATTAACCATAGCTCTGTTTTTGGAGAAAAACACGGTTGCCTGGAGAGGCAACATTGTTGTGTCCACAGAGCCCTAACTGGTATCCCAGTATTTTATACAGTTTAGGAATTATTGCATTGAAGGGCAGCATTTATTTCTTGAAAATCTCCCTGACATAAGTGCATCATATGTCAAAACGTGAAAAAATATTTTTGACCTGCGAATGTGTGCATGAAAAAAGACCCACGGGTGTTTAATGTTACACAGTTTTGGAGGGATAGTGTGTGTTTTATATCCTGGAGACATTACATGACTGTTTTCAAGCAAATAAACAAACTCAGCAGTAGCTAATTTAGCTTTTTATACTTATACTGCACCATACTCTAGGTCTGGTTTAAGTGGCTTGCCACGGGATATTATGCAAAAACAGCAAACAGTGTAACTGTGGTGTAGCTCTTCAAAAAGCAGAAGGCAACTACTTGACTTTTACTTAGACAAGACTCATCTAAAATGAACATGTCTGAGCAGTTGTCATTTAAATAACCAGCATCTACTTCTACCCCGTCTGTCTGTTCAAATGGAGCTGTCTGGCTTCTATCATGACCCAGCTTGTGTTTGGCTGTAGGTTAAGTCCGTTATATCCTTAAGCTTGAAAAGACTTAAAAAGCTGAAGCATTTACAGGATAAACAATCTGAATAGCTTGTTCTAAGAAAAATGCCCTCACAGTTGGCCATTTTGTCTTATTTTTAAAGCCTGTGAGTGGATATAAAACACCTAGCAACTAAAGGAGCTCATTAGGATGAGAGAGCAAATTAACTTTCAGTTCCAAACAAAAGGACCAGGTTCAGGAGGCTTTCACTGGCTGCACAGAGCAATTTAAAATCCAAGAAAACTGTCTCCAGCTTCCTCTTGCGTCTGCGGAGGTGGGGTGTTGAAGTAATCCTGTTGAGTTGTCCAGCTGCACAAACAAAGCTGACCGGATAACAAAGACTTCCAAGAGAGAAGAAGAAAGAGAAGGAGGAGTTCTCCAAAACAACAGCATCTTCATATGTACCTGCCCCAAGATCATGCAAGAGTAAGCCCTGAGAAGTACCAGAAATGAGAAAACCACAACATGACCACATTAATTAAGCCTGCCGCGAGGACAGACAGTATGAGGCTGTTGCCTTTCAGTTCATAAATCACGCTGTCCAATCTAAAGACCAATCCAAAGCCACAGCAGTAACCAGAAACCCTGCATTCAATCCATTTGTCATTGTCTCTGAAAGATGTATAATGTTCTTGTCTACAGAACAATATTGCAATTTGGTTCTGAAAACCAGTTTCTGCATTGCCTCTTATTGGCAGCAACTGAGCATGGGCTCGTCCAAGCTTGAAATTGCAAGAGAAATGGAACAGACGTATCCACACCAGAAAGCGTCAGGAAATCCTGGCATGCTGCTACAAGCATCAGGGCCTGGTCATGGGGGGTCTCATAGTTTGTCCAAGTCCCTCAAATGGAAAAGGAATGTAACAGGAGACTTCAAAGTTAATGGGTTCTTTCACTAGGTGAAACACGGTTGTAAAATATTCACGGCTACTCTTTTCCCAACAAAATATCAGTATTTGTAAATGTGTAATCAGAATAGCACTGAAAGCATGCTTTTTTATAACTCAGAACGATTATTTTTTAATAGGAAAGCAAAAAGGGTGAGTAGGTGTCAGCAAAGAGAAAGCACATCCTTCTCTCAGTTGTGTCTTAAAAAACTAGATTAAAAGCAAAGCACACCACATGTATTTCTCCGATCTGAGGCACTCCCAGCTCTTGGCTGTGAATCATAAAGCAACATGCTGTCAGCTGTGTGTTGTGACTTGCGCCTCAGCAGCCTGCGAACAGAAGTCGTTTATTTTGCTCCAGCTGCCACACCCAAGGAAAGTGTTTTTCACTAAAGAGGAGTACCGACAAGAGCTTGTAGAAACCAGATGGCTATCCGCAGACCACTATTAATATCACAGAGAAATCCCAACAGAGGAGCATGAACACAGGCATTGTCCCTCGTCATCCTACATGGGTCCTATTCTTTTTAAATGTATGAATTTGACCTCTGACAGGTTTCATTGAACCAGGTAAAAGACAGGGCGCCTCTGGCAGGTCTCTCCTCTGATCTTTCAGTGTTGTTACGAGTCTGATCTGGCTGAATAAAGCGCTGACAACAAAAGGAAAGACAGCTTCCTCAAAGAAAAGCCTTCTTGCTGCTTCCTATTAGTGGACTGCTCCCAGGCTTTAGTTGAAACCTGAGCATCCTTCAGGGATCGACACCACCCACCCACCACCCATCCCCGCCTTTATCCCCCTAGTGACCTGTTCCATTTTTTTTAAAAATCCCACAAATTGAGTTCCCACTGCTAAATCACCAATAATTTATTTATCCGTCCGTGCACTTATACCTCTATTTATTTATTCAACTCATCTATTTGTCTTCATTTCTCACGCTATCCTTGGCGGTCCCCACTGAAATAGGTCCCATTACAGCAGTCTAAAGGAAAAGAGGGCCACTGAGCACAGTGGGCTGGGTCAGCATCACACAGATCCTGAACTCATGATGTAATGGGCTGCTGGTCTGTGTAAATGTCCCTGCAGTCTAACATAAAACATTTAAGGCTCCTTTATATAGACTGTTAAGACTAATACCATGTGTGCTCCAACTCTGTGAAAGGCTACACGCATTCAGCCAATAATTTGATTGACCTTTGGTTACTCCTGCCAAGGCCAGGGATGGGGATGGGTGAGTGAAGAAGCCCGGCACCAGTCAAGCCTGTGGTGGGTGTTGTTCACGTGCAATGAGCCATGTGGTCACATGGGACAAACACAGATGGATGGATGGCTGTCTCATGCCCTGTCGAAGAAATGCTGGGAAACACACCTGAGTCCACAGGTGGTCATGCATGCACCAAACAAACCAAGGCGCTCTTGCACAACACTTGCATCAGTGAACCCGTTGACAGGCTCTGCAACACTTGATAGGGCGACTCTATTGCTGACGACCATGTTTCCTTTTCACAACTATTCTTGATGTTATCACAGGAAGATGTTTGCTTAATTTCAACAGGCTTTGTGCCATTCGTGAACATTTCAGACTTCGGTTTCTCACCTCATTCCCTCAGCTGGTCCTTGAGATAATATCATCACATACTTTTGCAGTTTCAGATAGACTCCTAATGAGCACCACACCGCAGACCGACAGACTGACCTGGACCAAGCACAGGACAGAGGATGATGGATGGAGGCTTTTATCTGGGCAATAAACATTAGTTGCTCTAGCTTATCATCTTATCTCACTTTGACTTGAGGATTCTCCTAGGATGTCTACTGGACTGCTGACACCTATAACTTTCACTTTAGGACAGAATGAAACAATATGTGCGTGCAGTCAGTATGCTCTCAGCTTAGTGATAAGAAAATCTTCGTTAAATTCAAATCCTTTATGCAAATTCAACACACTTGCTTGCGGTTTATTAACGTGTATTCAAATTAAAATTCTGCTTTATTCTTACTTTAAATCTCTTATAACAATGCATTGAATTCAGTTAAGACCCTGCTTGTTAAAGCACTGAGCTAGTTTCCACTGAAAAGTCCATCTCCAAGCCTATAAGATTAACTCCGGTACACATAGGGATAATAGGGGCTTTTGTCTTATTAATGCATCCTTTCAATACAATGCCTTCTTTAGAGTGACGGATGAACAAGCCCCAACAACGTCAGGGGTCAGAGTGGGGGGCAGTGGGGGGAACACAGCAAGCTGCGCAACGGTTCCAGTGAACTTATGTACGTATGCGTGAGCGCGGTTCATCTCCGCCTCGTACAATACAGTTTACATATGATGCATTAGACTGCACATACACCCCCACCCACCTCCAGCTGCCCTGCATTTTAATATTTAACACGACAAAGTGTTATTCGTTAAAAGGCGCGACGAGTAAGAAGCTGTCATCCTTAATTAAAAAAAAAAAAAATCCTCACGTTAAGGGTGCACCTGCCTTTTTGTTTGTGACGCTTAGAAGTGCAGAAATGACCTTTCTAAACTGTGAAGGATCATGCAGCAAGCTGGCATAGGCATTAGTGAGTCATTGTGGCATTTTGAAAGTTATAGCGTCAGTCGAGACTTTCCTTGTAATATTGACACGCTTCACTGCTCTCTCATGCAACGAGGGGGAACCTCGTGGAGTTTACGATTAAGTGAGGGCTTTTGATTTTTAAAGCTCAAGGAACGATTTTCATAAATATTACCCCAAAGGAGTAATACAGTGGAGCGGATCCTTTTGTTAGGTTGCTGGAGCACATGCTCTTACTTTTGCTCTTATCTTTAGAAGGTGCCATCACTTACCCCATGAGAGATGGTAGACAGCAGAGAAAAGACGCTCCGGCAGATAAATATTGTCTCCAAGTGTCCTTACATGTGCGTCAAAGTTCAGCGCTTCCCTCTGTTACTCCAGGGTCTCAGACCAACAGTGACAATCAAAACTTTGGTAGCGCAACACACGGCGTGCCTTCTCTAGACAGTGGCAAATCCATACCGGTCTGTGTGCCGCCACGAAACCGTGCAAAAGGCGCGATGATTCCCCAAAAAAAGGAGAAGTTATGAAAGCCAAACCAGACGTTTTTATGTTAAAAAAATTTTTTAAAAGGAAGAACTCGAAGTTTCTATTTTGTCGCTCTAATCCAGAAGTCTGTCTGGTCTGTGAGAACAACAGAAAGCCACTGGGTTGTGGAACGTCAGTGAGGCACGCACCCAATACGCGCTCACAGGCCCACACAGACACACACCCACACGCGCGAGACACGGCGTGGAGTTTATGGAAACGTCATAGTCCCATAAAGAGCCGAGAGTCTCGCTGTCGAAACACAAACCTAAAACGAGCCAGTTCTGTGGACAGCAATTAATATGGAAAATACCCTTTAAGCCAATTTCTGGACCTTTTCTCCACTCTGGAGCACACAAATGAAGTCCAGATGTTCCGCCTCTTCACTTCCTCTTTCCTAGCAGATCCCAGCACTTTTCAACTCACTGAGGCTCAGTTTCCCTGCAGTGTGTAACAATAACTACCACCATTTGATTTGATTTCCTTTGTCTTTGATATAATTTTTTTTCCCATCTAAATGTTGCTCATTTAGACTGTTTGTGATGACTCATGGCTTTTATTTTCCCATTTATCCCTCAGGTCTGGGCATAGGTGCAATAAGGTGGGTGAGGTGAAGGTAAGTCAGGACTTGTTAGTCATCAGGGCTGTGCCCACAGCTGGCAGGTGCTAGCTCCAGTGAAAAAGCTTCTATCCAGCCACAGGGAAGGTAATAATGTCTTCCCAGTCATTATGTTGAAACCAAAAGTCGTCCCAAGTGGACATGATGTCATGTGTCTGAGTAAAAGAAGAAGCTGCATTATGTTTATCACAGCAGTTATTACTTAGCTTACAAAACATCTAAAATCGGACTAGTTTTTGTGAGATTGTGGGTGCAGCACTGGGATTTTGAGACATCCCAAAGAAATGCTTTGTTTTACAAAAACAGGTTATTTTTTTATAATAGAGAAAAGAAAAAAGAATATGACAAGTGAAAGACTTTGGTTGAAACAAAAATGAGTCACTTTCAGATGCTTTTTCCACATGACCACAATCCAAATGGCAGGAAACAGGTGGCACTTCTTTAGCCTCATGTACCAGCTGAATGACATCAGAGGACATTACACAGAAAAATTACTACAACACTCATGTGAACCCCCCGTAAGAGTGAATGAAACACAGTGTTAAACAGTAGCTTCCAGATGAGTCTTTGCTTGTCTGCGTGCTACAAAACAGTTTGAACAACTTTGACTAATGCTGTGTCTGCTGATGGTTTACTTGGGTTGAAAAGGATTGTGCAATTCTCTCTCAACGCACACATCTCTACCGCCCCCGCTGTTGCTGCTGTGTGGAAAGTACTTTTTCTAAAGAAAAAAAAGAACAACTTGTGGCAAAAAGCATCAACTTTGCAACACTTCTGTTAAAGTTAACAAAATCTTCCAATCCGCAATCTCAGGAGATGGGGTCAATATGTAAACAGTTTAATTGTGCATCTCAAAAGCTTTTGTTCTCATGTTCCTTCTTCAGCCAGGTTGAATGAGCTGTGTGCAGCAGACAGGCTTTATGGACTGGCTGCTCACTGTCAGCAGGTTTATGATGGGATACTGCTCCACTAAAGCTGCCCCACTGCTGTGTCTCTCACTAAGCCTTTAGGGGAGGGGTCAAGAGCCCTGACCTCACTTCCTGTTGGGGCTCCTCACAAGCATTCCATTGTCTGTGAGAATGTGCATGGGCTCGAGGGACTCTGCACATCTGGCAGCTGTTATTAGCAACCTCCTGTACCCACCCCTAAACCCCTGAGGAAGAGTTCCATATGTGCTTGTGGATGTGTGCCCCAAAACACACCTCAAAATCAGCTCTCTCTGATGATGTCCCTATTTTACATTTGAGCTTTTGTTCTCTACAATAAGAAGTTGAAATGTTGGGAAACATGTTTGTGTTCTTTCTCACAGGGTTTTATGAGATGATCAGTGACTTTCTACTCTAGTCTTTCTGTTAAAAGCCAGAGATTATCTCAGTACAAAGGAGAAATAGCTTTCTTGGCTCTGTCTAACAGTAACCTGAACCTCCAAAGCTTTCTGATTAACACATCACATTTTGTTTGTTATTGCAAAATGAGCAGTAGCTTTGCAGGAGGTTTGGGGGCAAACACTTCCTCGTTTGGGATCTGCTTCTAACCGTTCACCTGCTGCTAGCCAGGATGTGAAAATGGTCTGTACACACAGGTTTTTGTACAGGTTAAACAAACAAGCTAAGTCATGTGAAGATGACTAGTGAAATTTAGACATTCTGATGGGTGGATTTTTGTTACCTGTGGCCTGCTTTTTTAAGTGCTAAGCCAAGCAAACCAACAGCCAGTGTTGAGAAGTAATGGACGTCAAATACTTAATCTGGTAGTTCAACTACATTTTGAAGTAGCACATTCACATTTAAGCAGTTCAGTTACCGTTTTGCCATTTTCTTGACAGTTTAATTCCTGACCCCAAATTATTTTGGCCACAAAAGGAGAGGAATTATTATTATTATTAATATTTCTATTATAAATTTTACTACATGGCCTAACTGAACCCCATTTGACATTTGACAAGCCCTGCTATTACTTTAATTTCAAGATCCCTACTCCTGTGATGGAATGCTTAAAGATTTGGTCAGACATCTATCACCACACACTTGAACAGATCATGCGCAAAAGGTCAGGCTTTTCTGGGTGCTCTCACAGCAACAGTGTTGCCATGGATGAAGGCTCCAAAAAGTGCCATTTATTAACAAATGTTCGGTTCATTACCTAGCTAACTGAGTAATATCCCCCACCTGGACATTGGTTTCTGGAACAAAGGTGTCTGACTGATCTATATGATGTACACAAAAGCAAAGCTGACATTCATACTTTCTCATCAACCTTGAGGCTTGAGACTTTTTTTTTTTTTTTTACTTATTATTATTATGTCTTCATTTATTTATTTTTACAAATTGCATCCACCCACTTTTCTAAGTAGTTTCTAAGTAGATGTTATATAGTAGTGATAGAACAGTCATATCCATCTTATCATCCGACTCACAAAGAAATAGAACATATGTAATTTCCAAAAGGTTGAACCTTTTCTTTGAAAACATTATCTTCAGAGACAAACTGAAAATCTGTCTCATATACAGGCTGCGGTGACCTGACCTGTGTTTGACTTACCAGAACTGAGGCAGTTAGCAGGTTAGAGACTGAGAAGCGACACGACTATACAAAGAGAACACAGTGTATTAGCTTTATTACTCATCACTGTAGGTCTTTGTTCTACAGAGCCAGAAAACCAAAACTGCAAAGTGGTCTATGCAGAGTGGCTAAATATTTTATGTTCCTAGTTTTTGAAACTGGATTACAGTGAGGAAGTCATTAGCAGTAAGGTTTAACTATTCTCAGGCTGCACTGTGTGAGACGTGGGGGCTTTCCATCCCTCGTGTATCAACATCTGACATCCGTCACAATGTAACAAGGGAAAACACTTTCCTATGGTTTTTCAGTAATAAGCATTGGTGTCCAGATAAGAAAAAGAAAAATTGTTGTTAATTATATTTCATTTTATTTACAGCACTGTTACTGTATCTTAAATTTTAATTTTAATTTTAATTTTGGACACTTTGTTTTACTCATTTTTATTTTGGTAAATTTTAAATTATAGAGTTAATTGCTTGCTTTTTGGTGTTTTTTTTAGTCTTGGCAAAGCCATTTGAAGCTGTCATTTGAAGCATTTGAGCTGCCTATTTGTATGAAAGGTACTTTAAAAGAAATTTGATTGCAAAGAGAAAATAAGTATGGAAAGTCACTTCCTCTTCTAAAGGAAAAAAAAAAATCTCCCAGACATAAAAAAGAAAATCACTGCTGATACCTTCCTCTTTCCCATAAAGATGCTTTTACCAACGTGAGGTGTGTATTTTTAGCATTTTGAATGTTCCTCAGATGATCGGGACTTGTGATCCGGATGAAAGGGTAGTAGCTCATGTAAACAACAAAGGAAATCTGGCCCTTTAGTTGCATGCTATGAGGACAATACACAATGAAAATCTATCTTTAGTTTATACCGAAGATCTGCTGTGAGAACAAAAAGCTCCAATAATCAGGACCTCTGTGAATACAGTAAATTGGCACAGGCAGGCTGCTAGTGGCATATACCTCGAAGCAGGAGTCCTGTCTGGAGTCGAGCGGCTTATCTCACCCTGCACTCTAAACACTGGACTTAAGTGCTGGCTGTGCCACATGCCTCTACTGTTCACAGGTTTAGAAGAAATCCGTACACCCTGCATTCACTCCCCCAAAACCTGCAGTGTTATCTTACTGCTTATCTCTGGACCATCTAGAAACTTTTTTTTTTCCTGGCACAAAAGAACTTGATCCGCTCAGTGTGCAGGGATAAAATTCTGAATAGCTGTTCATTCAGGTCACCTTGTCTGCTCATGCACAAAGGAAATATAGACCTTGTGTGCCACATTTGATAACGTTTTATAACTGTCAATGTTTATATCTTCTTGGGTGTCATTTAATCCTCTGTGTTTGTGACAAAAACATTATCCAGAATTGTCTTTGTCAAAAACTACAATATGCCATTGTTCCACCCATGTGCCGAGGTGTCTCTCGCATGAGTATAAAGTTACCGTAGTTTTATAGTAAGGTTTAAAAAGATTGTTCCCATGGTCCAGTTTTGCACTGGTCTGTGTACTGGTTACTATGCTTGAGTATTAGTATTGGATGTCTGTTGTATTCATGATCCACTGGTCCACTGAGGGAAAGGGTGTTAGTGGATAGTAACATGTGGGGGCCCACACAGTTGGGAGTGGGGTAAGTCATGACTCTTGTGGCTTCCTGCAGATTAAGACAGTGTTTATAGAGCCTTGCTGAAGTACCCTTAGTAAAACACATTAAAATCCACGCATTCATTATTAGTCTTTTCCATTAACATTATAACTCAAGCCTGTTTTTAATAGCAGAAACAGCCAAAGGAGAACTGATGCAACTTCTGTCTGCTTTGTGGCCAAACAGTCAGTTGACGGTTGAAACTGAGGGGGACTGTCTGAGATGTGGAAACAGCAGAAAAGCTTAGCATCTGGCAGAGCCAGAGATAGGATCCTTGACATTTAATCTTCAGAGGCTTCACTAATGGCACGGTTAAAAATCTGATGTTTTGACCTAAAACCATATGGCAGCCATCAGTGGCAAAGAAACACAACCCTGACATTTCTTGCTAATTTACTGACTAGAAGTTCAAAAGGTTAGTCATAGGTTTGAATGAGCACGTGGGTGTGTTAGTTTTAGTAAAGGGTGATATCAGGAAAGAAAATGCAACTCGTTTTTTTCTCTGTTTACATTAATGTGTGTTTGGAGCGTTGTGCTGATAAAGAGATTGGCTACGTGCTTGTCAAGGTAAGAGAGACAATGTGTGTGAAGATGCTTCACAGCAGTCACACGAGAATAAACAAATGTCTCCTTTTTTGTCCTCTCATGCAGAAAGCCTCTTGAAGATTTTGCTATAAAAGGTGACAAACAAAACCAATGAAGCGGTACGGTAAACGGGTCTATAAAGAAATCAGAAAAGAGATGGATGTGTGTAAGCAGAAAGGAGAAGGAAGTGAGGTGAGGTTGTTCAACAGTGGGTAAACTAAGATGTCACTTACCAGGTCAAGCACACACATATTGGATTCTTGCCTGAAGAAGCTTGGCTGTTGTACTGCTGAGACAGGGAAACCAGACTCACTGATTTAATCCCGTGCATTTTTGCTTGAGGCAGCACGCTGTGCTTTTGTTATTTTTGTTTGTATAAGTGTGTTTACAAAGGAGTGTTTCTTCTAACACAAGTCCAAAGGTGCACATTTCTCAAGGAGAACTCTTTTCCCAAAGGGAAGCTGGCTGCCTGGGTCAATGTTGGAGGTCATCAGATAAGATGGATCAGGGGCAGGCCATTACTTTAATCCAGCTGTTCTCTCACATGACCTTCATGCCCTTAGTTAAAGGTGAGCATTCACAGATCCAAATTTTGTTGTCAAAGTTGTAAACTTGGGCCATAAAAAAAGAGAGTGAGAAAAGATGGCAGGGGAACAGCGGTAGTCTAAATGTCACACTCCCCTGATACAGGCTGAAGCACCTCTGTCTTTAAAGCTGGTACACAGACACACATAAACATAAACACAGAGCAGGAGATGGACCCGGCCAGACGGTGACAAGGACATCAGGAGGGAACCGAATTTTCAGCAGAGACAGTGACAAATCTGTAATTTTATTTTTTGTAACAATGTAAAGCAAAGGAAGTAGATAACAGGTAGATAATGTAGGGCATTTTTAAAATCATTAATAAGAATAATGGCTTTTTATTGTCCTTTTTAAAATAGTAACACTCTAAAAATCACCTTTAAACCAGGGAGAAAACCTCAGAGATTTATTGACTGCACATTGTTACCTCCCCTGTGTTCAAGCTCCACACAACACCCGGGAAGTGGTGCTTTGATGAGCATGCTGCACACATTCTTCCCATCATCATTTCACTTCCCTCTCTGGTGTTTATTATTGACTGCAGCTGGAACACCTCCAGTTGCTCAGACCTCACTCCATCAGGGTCGCACTGACAAAATACAGCTCCACAAAGCTGGAACAGCCCACCTCTGTTTGATTTTAACTCTTGTTAGAATATGAAGTCCAAGACAAACTACTGAAAGGATCTGTGCAGTTTCACAGCAAATGTGTTGTTTACGTATGCCTGTAAAGCATTACCTCTCTGTTACAATGAGTCATCAGAACATCTTAAAGGAAAAAAATGGTGTATGGACTTGTGCAAATGGAAACAAACAAACAACAGGGTGGACAATAGACAAACAGAGCATAGTGTTAGTTCAGGAAGGCCACAAAGTCAAGTTCAGACAGCAATTGTGCTGTCAGCTGATAGGATCCAATTAACCAGTCTCATATAGAATGCATCCATCCATCCATCCATCCATCCATGAACGCCCTTCACGTTCCCATGAAAGGCGTGGCATTGGCAGCATCTGACCAATCACAAATATGGATAAGGGTATTGTCAGCAGAGCAGCTGATTTCACAAGGGAAGATAAAACTGTACTATAGAAAAATATGAAGAGGTTAAACACAATACAGTCTGAAAGCAACACAGCTGCTGCAGACAAAACCGCGGTGTGAGTGTGTGTGAGAGGAGAAACACTGTACACAAAGCAGGATTTCTTTGATGAATGTGTGTATGCTTTAAATGCTTTGATCAGTAAGACTGGAAAAGAGCTGCTATATTAATAAATTTTAGCCTATTTGAAGCCAGGACGGAAAGCAGACTGAAACACTGACTGTTTAAGTTAATACACAGTTAACACAACTCTATCATTAAAATTAGATGTTTTAAAAAAAACTTTAGGCCATCCTCCAGCGGACCAAGGGACCTTCCAGAAATGATGACGGCATTTTCCAGAGAAATGATTGCTCAGTAGGCAGTAGTTTCACACCTGTTGATATCTAATTTGAAATAAGTTACCATGGTGATATACCACGGTAAGAAGTGAACCAACTTCAAAGTACAGAAAACCCAGAGTTAACCCTGAAGTTACCTGGATAAGACGAAATCCTGCTTTGTAGTACAGGCCACTGGACTGGTTGCCAGTCTGTAGTAGGGCTGACACAGAGAGCTAACAGAATCATTCTTGCTCACATTCATTCCTATGACCAATTTAGAATCACCAATTAACCTAGCATGCATGTCTTTCGACTGTGGGGATAGGCCAGGGTACCTGGGAGGAGCTACACAGTCATGGGCAGAGCATGCAGACTCCACACACCAGAGCCTCAGTTGGCCGGATTTGAGCTGAGGATCTTCTTGCTGCAAGGTAACAGTATTAACCACCACACCACCGCGCCACCCCTCATATCGGGTGTGCTGTTTAATTTGCTTTAGCCTCACTACAGTTGCTGCTGCATCTGCGAGTCATTTTGCAACCCACCTTCACCACTGATCCTCCTTTTTATGCTAGATGACTATCAAAATCATGTCTGTCATCACTGATGCCTCTTCTGTTCTATACCTGGGTCTTGCTGCTGCTCTACCCAGATAGGACTCTTCACATATACATATTGAAGACCTGTAAGGTCCCAGAATGGAGCCATATGGCCAAATATGAAATTGAACAATCTTCTTTTGATTAAAATGGACCTTACTAAGCTTACTCTCTGAACCAAAAAGGTATGTCATCTAGTACGTGTGACTATTATCAGGGGAAGTCTTTCTGAACTGTCACTTTGTCTGAGTCACTTCACAACTTTGAGCATTTTTTACTGGCACACATTTTTTTGCAATAGAACTCGTCACATTTAATACCCTGCTCACTGTAACATTGGTATAAAGCAGTGTCTGCAACGTATGATCACAATCAATGCGGTATCATCAGAATGAGTTGACATGTCTGGCAATAGTTTTTCCTGTTATGTTAAATAAGTTCACTTGCTGTGGGTTTTTGAGTAACTGATGCATACCAATTTGGGATAACAAACAAAAGATATTTAGTTTCAGAAGTGCTGATACTTTCAGTACATTTCAGGAAGTTAAAGAAGGAAATAGCACTAAAGCCAAGCGACATGATGCCCCCACTTCCCACATCCAGTCAAGTTCTAAATGATTTATCACACTCCACTAAAAATGTAATTAAACCAGTGAAAACCAGTAAAGGAGAGTTACCAGAAAACATGAAGAAGGGACCAAACTGAAAGTTAGTCCCTTTACACACACTAGCACAGGCCTGTGGCACTTTTTCAAATTTTTCATTCTGTATTTAGTGGTGGGTCGAACAAAATTCAGTCATGGATCCAAACTTTGGTGACCGTTACGTTACGTACGGGCGACATACATTGAATATGACACATAAAACAAATGCAAACAGAGAACATAACATTGCATTTGCAGGGGTATGAATGAATGAATGAATGAATATGAAAATCAAAAGAATTGGGATTTATTATAAATCTTTTTAAAAAACATATAGATGTTAATAATTTTTTTTTTATGTGTGACAATGTTTATGCAAAGTTTTGTTCAGATTGGCCCACCTGTTAAGAAGGAGATAGGGTACATACAGGCATATACAGTATATACATACAGTACATATGCTACGATCATTATAGTAAGACTTAAAGCACTGCTGTGGAGGCACAATACTTGAAAGGATAATTAACTGTGGCTTCCACAGACTTGCTTAAGAATTGGCAAATTCCTACATACTTCCCACATACAGCACAGTATCTCATCACTAAATAATCACTGAGCTAGCTAATGACATCTAGTCATCACTTTTCCCCCGCCGAAATCCAAGATGAGGCATGATGACTAAATACGACGCCCTCTCTTCAACTTCCCGCTGAAGGAGCCCTAATGTAAGCTGATCTGTCAGCCCCACATGCACACATCTGTGACTGAAACTTTCACATGATGATGACTGTTAGCTCATGCTGCTGCTTGCCAGCTGGTCTGGTTCTGCTTGCAGATGTGTGAGTCATTCCATTAGAGCTTCAAGTCTGCACAGTGGAATAAAGAGACTGCTGCATCATTATCTAGTCACCCTGCAGGTTTGATAGGGACAGCATCCACTGTGAAGAACATTTAAAAAATACACTCCTTCAGGCCGTTGAGGTGGATCATGGGAAATGCAAAGTCAGAGACATTTAAGTATTCTACCGTAAAATGTCTAATTTGGCAACATTGCAGCTGCCACAGAAAATGCTCCATAAAACTGACGAATATCGCTGCTGGATAACAAAAAGAAAATGTGGGTTTAATTAACAGCTTGCACAAACTCTTCTGTGACTGGCAGTAATCTCGCTAACCTAAAACAGATTGAATTAGACATTCTTCCTGATTTGAAAGCAGCACCAGGACCAGTGTTTCTGTTAAATTTGAATAACATTATTCACCCAGACCCTAGATTGTTCTCTGATGTTGCACACAAGCATTCTCATTTTTATTTTACTGCTTTAAACCAACTGTGGGATTTTTACAGCTGTGTTGAAGAACTGTTTCATTTTCAGATCCTGTCTTCAAATCTTCAGGGGAATCTTACATAATGATTCACACCACTACTTCCACTAGCATGGGCAGGCTTTAACTTGCAAGAGAAAATGTTCATTAGCTCTGAATCCTCACTCTTTCTGAGGCACATGGATTTGATGGCCTTGTAAAAAGCTGCTCTTATCCTGGCTTCAGACCGGTCTTGCCCCCTTACCCCTTCCTCAGTCAACCCCTCCGCCCCCATCTGAACAGCCCCAAATTCCAGGAAAAGTTGCAGCAAAATTCTGGCTTCCATAAATCACAGTTCCACTCCCGATAGAGCACAGAGGGAGAAACATCACCCCCTTCCCTTTCTGTGACCCCCTTTAGCGTCACACACCCACCTTTGACTGTTCTGATGCAGCCAAAAGTAGGAGATGAGAACTTCCTCACCATTTTACCACAACCTCAACAGGTCTCTGTTTCACTTTGAGTGTCTCACAATCTGCTCAGATCTTAACAGCCCCATCTGTCACACCACTGTGGTGTCAAAGTCATGCTGCGTCAGTCAGTCTCCCTACTTTATTTACCTGTTATTCTTTCTGCCTGTGGTCGTATTGTCGTTAGCTCTTTATTACCCACAATCCAATACAGTGGTGCCAGCCAGGTCTCACTGACTGCTACCTCCTGCTAGTCGTTTTATAGTGAGCAAACAAGGAAACGCGTGACTAAAAACTCCTGCAGAGGATTGCTGGAGGGAAGCTCATGCTGCACAAATTTTACACTTAGCTAAAAAGGACATTGCTGTGAAATGTGTGCTAAGAAAATGTTCCATGACACAATACAGCCTTGTGAGGAAAAAAAATCCAAACACATTACACAACCTCTGTTTTACACTTCTAATATAAAAGTTTTCCATTGATTGCCCTGTGTTTGTGCCTAAAAGGAGTGTGTGACTGCAACGCTGCAGCCCAACCCGTTCCAGTGATAGACCTGTCTCTGCATGCCCATTAGATGCAGGTGAGCTGATTAATACACAGGATAGCGTTCTCATCAAAATAACATATAGATCCCATGGCTCTGTTTCTGGGATAATATGGCCAAGATCTCTGACAGGAATTTGGAGCACAGCTCTCATGAATAGCACATAAACAGAGAACATCCGTAAACAGTTTAGAGGACTCATTTGGACTTTGTTCCAAGACGGTGGGTGGGAAGGAGGGATACAGAAAGGGGACAGAGACAGAAGGCCAAGAGAGTGAAGCACTGCAGCTGATATTCCCTCTATGGCGGCCTGGTTGGGAGGAGCAACATCAAGCTGCCTCTGTTCTCCTTTGGGACGTTCTGCCTGTACAAACAAACCGACCCCGGGCCTCTGGTCTAATGGGAACCAGACCTGCTCGAGGACCAAATCCCCTATTTTTCCCTTCCCTTTTCTTCTCTCCCCCTCCTATCCCCTCTCTGTATGACCAACGCTCTGTTGACACGCACTCCAGCTGAAGGACGCACTTCAATTATTCTAAACAGACCTGAAAAAATTCCCCTTCCCTTTATCAAGCTTTCCCACACAGCAATTTTACATGACATTCCATGTTTGTACATCAGCACTGACCTTCTTGATCCTCAAGGAACCAGATTCCAGTGACCTGTACTTATCTCCACAGACACACTTTCTCTCACTTTTGCATACTTTCTTTATCACTCCTCCCCTTTCCCTCTCTCTCTCTATGTCACATGTGTGTACACAGACCTTCCCATGCATTTTTATGCATAAATGCAAATCTTTTGGATAAAGTGTGATTACATTTCTGCACCCAAGTCAATGCATAACTAAATTTTCACAGAATGATGAAAGCATGGGGCTAGAGGCACCAAGGTGATGTGTTGGCTGCTGTGTAAAAGAATGTCATCCCTGGCTACAAAGTTTGAATGTTCTCACTGTGAGGGTTCAGAGTTTATCAGTGAATGTCCTCCCAGTCTCGCTGCTGTCTCTATCTGAATGTTCTGTTTTACCAAAGTATGAATACTGGCACAGTGTCAGATGGAGAGCAAAAAAACAAAAACAAAAAGGCTCTTAAAACACATAGAGCCTCCACATTGACCGCACATCTGATTCAAAGAGGCCTGATTGTGTTACAGCCTGGTGACAGTAGGCCTCACAGACATGTGATGCTGTTTAAATTGCATCATTTTATCATTGTATTCTCCTTCCTGAACAATAAGTCTGGGATAAAAATACAAGTTAACACTTCCTTCTGTTTTTTTTTTCTTTGCTGTGTGTAGAAGTCCACATACAAACCAATACAAATACAATTTCCAAGGCCAGAAAAATCTGTAATCAGGTCACTGACACAAAGTGCCTGGAAGCATAGCAGATTTATTGACAAGAATGGACCATGTCTGAAGATGTGGAAAAAAACTCACAAACACTAGATATGACTGTTCAGCTCTGTCTCCCTCCCACACATCTGGGCACAAACCCGTCAGTGTCCCTCAGGCAAAGATCTCTGATGAACTGAGTTGTCTTGCTGCCCAGCTCACAGTCATTCAACCCCACCACCTCCTGAAAAAAACATGCACGAGCACACATGCACAATCCACACCCTCCATTTGATTTTTGCCCAGTCTTGTGAGCTTCTCTGGGCTTCTCTCTTTCTCCATGGGATCGCTATGGGATTTCTGGCAGTGTTTACTTCTTTGTGCTGTGCAAGCCCAGAGGGGCCAAGCCCAGGCACACACGCACTTCTATGGAAGCGTAATGTTTTTCTGCACTGTCAGCACAAAGTGGTAACAAACGTGTTGCAACTCACTTATGGCTCTGTGTAAGCATGTAGGAGTCGGAATTATATACAGGATGTGAAACAAAAACCGCTCAGATTTTGGGGTCACTTGGAAATGTCCTCATTTTTCAAAGAAAACTAAATTTGTTTTCATCGAACATAAGACCATGAATCATAAACAGCTAATGTGTGTCATATAAGAAGTTTCTGAGTGGAAGGCTAGCTGATCTTGCTGGGACAGCTGCTGCAATAATTTTGGCTACTGAGTTACTGAAACATCTGCCTTTGTGCGTTTAAATACAGACTGAAAAAAAGTTTTAAAAAAAAGAACTTTCACCCAAAAATAAGTATCGCTGTAATAAATTAAACCATTCCACTGCCAAAAAGCTGAAATTTCATACAAAAGTGTGTACTGTTCTTTTAAGAGAAAAACACAAACTGGCTTAAAACAGAGCACAGGGAGAAATAGGAGGCTCCCAAGAGGACAAAACATCAGAGTCTCTAGTTTGATAAACATGCCTTGCAAGGCTTTTGCTAGCTTTATTTGATGGTACTTGCATAACAACAGCAATGAATTAATAGATGCTGAATTTGTGAGTAGAGCTGCAAAGAAAAGATGTATTAGAAAGCAGTCAATAATTGAAAAAGATTAAGAAGGGCAAAAGAACAGGCGTTGTGCATGCACCAACAATATATTAAACCCACCTGCCTGATATTGTGTACTGTGTAGGTTGCCCTTGTGCTTCCAAAGCAGCTCTGACATGTCAAGACATGGACACAGGACCCTGAAGGTGTCATGGAGCGTCTGGCACCATGACTTTGGCAGCAGGTCTGTGGGATGCAAGCTGGGGCCTCTATGGATCAGGCTTGTTCAAACATGTCCCTCAGATACTCAATCAGACTGAGATCTGGGGGTGTTTGGAGGCTAGAGGCTAGATCTTCTTTGGTCTGCAGCAATGTTTAGGTGGGTTGGACACATCAGTCAGTGGTTTTAATGTTGTTGCTGTGCTCTGGCTATAACCCTCACTTCTCACTTGCCTTTGGTAGCGTGCATTCATGAGGCTTTGTGATTGGATGATACAGCTCCAGGACATATTTAATTGGAGTGTCATTGATCTGGTGTACTCAGATCTGGATCGTATGTCATGCAGTCCTGTTGCATGAAATAGAGATGGATCAATGCATTAACACTAAAAGGGTCAGAAAAAAAAACCTGAGCCATTTTGAAAAAAATGTAGGAAGAAAAACTTTTTTTGTTTATTTGGTGACTTTTTATTTATTTAGATGCTGCTATACTGTAATAAAATACTGTAATCCGACGTTTTTACAATGTCGATAAAACATACAGAAATCTTGCAACATAACCACAAAGTAATAATGTCTTATGCTATTAGTGATAACACCAGGCGGGTGTGTCCAGTCAAGAGTTAATGCCATGTTTGTTTATATTCTCATTGATGTAATTTGTTGAGGCAACAGAACTTTAGCAGGAAGAGACTGACAAACAGTCAAGGTCATTGACCCGCTTCAGGGAAAAAGCCACCAATCAGCTGTGTGTCCCTGATGTTTCAAATTAATGATTACTCCTTGATGTAGGACAGTAAATGAGGCAACAGAGCTGTCTTTGTCTGTTAATGATCACACAGCACAATTGTGACCAATATCACGTCTTTCACCATTTGTTGAAACCTCCTTCCTCCTCTTGCCTTTCTTTTCTAATCTGAGCTCTTCCTTCATATTGTTCCACTGCCACGTTGCAACTATTCCGAGTTTGGAAAGTAGAGACACCTGGATTTAGCAGTTTTCCCCCTGAAAATGTCTTCCTTCCCAGGTAGGTACGCCAAAGGCTATATGTCCATGTGATGACAGTGATGATGTGGCATGGTCTGATAGTGAGAAAGTATTGAGAGCGGGGACTCCACACCCCCATGGCCTCACAACGCTCCCCTCTCCTGAGTCAAATACACAGAGATGTGTGGGATTACTCTCACAGGAGGCACTTGAACCCTTTGACTTCCTGCCCGCTCATGAGGTCACTGGTCTCAGTGGGAGTGTCTGTGAAATGCATGCTCTATAACAGCCGACTCAAGGCAAGGAGGGAGGAGAGACCAGGAGGAGGAATGGGACATGCAGTGAAGGGAGAGGAGTGAATGACAGGTTGGTGTGGGGGTAGAGAAGGAGGATGAGAGCGGGGGAAAGACCATCCAGGGTCTGTCTGTAGTGAGCCTGAGGCTGTTGGCAGCAATAGCATGTGTTATGCAGAGGACTCAGCTCCCTCTTAAAAAATTGGATGAAGGGGGTGGGGGTGTGAGTGCTACACAGCCAGGAAAAACTCACAAAATAAAAAAAAAAAAAGTTCCTCGGCTGTCTGACAAAATGGTCTGCTTTTCATTAATATGGGCAAGTTTGCTATTTTGAGGCAGCACTTCCATCTAAAATATGACCTTAAGTTTTAATCTTTGGGTTCAGATAAAGATCTGGACTCAATTTGCTAAACACTCTGCATCAGCCTGAGGCCAGCGTCATTTGTGACCAGCCTTCAACAAGCCTCGTGACTGTCTGTTGTGCTTTTTACATCCGTCATGTGCTACAGTAAAGCGATTTTGCGCCTATAATATGGCATAAGGGCCAATAACTTGTGGTATCATGTGCAGCTCCCTAACAGCTTGCTTGTCTCTCACTGGCTCCCAGCTAATATTAGAGCACTGTCGATTAGAAAGGGGGTGCCTTTGGTCCGACTGAAGGTCAAAGTACTCTGAGGTAACAGCATCGAACTGCTGTGAGGCTACCAAGAGTGAGCACCTGGTGTTCAAAGGTAAAGTTAGAAGAAGGAAGGGAGGGAGCAGGATGATGATCTTATATACAAAGCCAGCTTGTTTGAGACCAGGCTCAGATGGAGCTGCTCTGCCAAGGGTCCAGAGCTCTACATCCTGCCGCACAGTGAAAGACCCAGTCTTCAAACAAGTTGGACGAACAAAGAGCCATACAGGCTGTAGGCACCAGCACCCATAAGCACCCCCAGACACACATAGAAAGAGTACACTGTATTTCTCTATCTCACTTTGTCTCGTTTTTACTGTTTGCGATGCCACCCATTAAGCTCTGAGTATTTCTCAAGAAGTCATGGTTTTAAAATCTAACTCACAAATCAGTGCAATTAAGTCATTCTCGGCAAAACACACACACACACACACACACACACACACACACATACTCACTCCCCCGTCATCGTCTCCCCATGTTTCACCCTCGGGCAGCAACTGTGTAATGCCTTCCAGATGTTGGGATGCTGTTCTCTCTGGCCTACCAAACCCTGGAAGTCAGTGCCCCTCTCTCATGGTGTTAATGGTGCCCAGGAGGCCTTTGAGGGGGGAAGGGAGGGGAGTCACAAGACCTTTCAACCTCCTACAGAGAATACAAAAAGGAACTCAGGATCCTTTCCCTTTCACAGGGTAATTGGTCAACTGTCTTCTCTTTGCATTGATCAGCAGGGTTTCAAATGAAACACCTGATGAGGAACCTGGGAGTGGTTTAAAAAGACATCCTAGTAACAGAGGAGACAGGAAGGTGTGCTTACAAACAGGATAACAAAGTCCTCTGCAGCTGTTCTTTCTCCAGATGGGTAGTGGTGGTAAACACTATTAGATTTCATTTTTCTGTGTCCTCGGGTTGAGTATCTCGTGTCAGCTGCTCCTCATCAACTTATTGCAAACCTGCCACATTATTTCTCTTTCTGAGTCTTAATCATTGAACCTCCAGCATAAGAAAATCAATGGCTACTCTCATGAGTTAGCTTATGTTACCATCTTTCCATTTCTCTCTCCCTATGAGCCTCACTAAATGATCTTGTGTCACAGTCTCAGTTTTATGTTCCATATAGTGGTCTAAGCTGAATGGCCAATCATCAGGGTCCTATCTATTTCTCAGTACAGACCATAAAACAGTATAGGACATGGTAGACAGCCACAGTCCCTCTGGGAATATTTTTAAAACAATATTAAAACCAATGTTGGAACTTTTCCAACACTGGTTATTCATTTATGCTCTTTTGCTATGGAGGTTTGCGGTGATTGGATGATGCAACCACGAGGGACGCAGGACAACTTCCAAAGATGGCTTCTGGGGGTTTCTGTTATTTTGGCAATTTGCAGCATGTAGAGGACAGACCATTCAAACACACTAGCATGGCTAGGGCAAAGGGTACAGACCAAGACAACACAACATATCCACTGAGTACTCAAGTGAGCCCCAGACTGAAACCAAAAGAGGAGTGAGTGAGCTGAAGCGAGAAGGAAAAAGCTCCAGGCCGAAGATCTCTGTGAGAAAGTGTCCATCTGCAGCACACGCTGGAAACGACCCAAAACAAACAGGTTAAAATTAAACCACAGAATGAAAGCCAATCTGTGTGTTTAAAGTTCTTACAAACAGAGGATTACCGTGTTACCATTTCAAAGGTCTGAGAAATCGTCAGTTTTGTGGTTTATCCCACCACAATACAACCAATAATCTATGTAACAGCTCCACCGCTGGCTGAGGCACAGCCGATTGGAGCATTATAAAGGAAGATAGGAAAAACCAAAAATGTATGAAAGTGAAAAGTCGTGTGTAGGAACACCTTTAATATTTCACGTTCTTTCTTTTTTTTATTATTAAAACCACTTTTGAAAAACTAAAACAATAAATCCTGTGGTAATTCACAACATATTGTATTTAACTTTTACAGTACAGTTACTGTAATAACTCTGGCTATAATAATTTCCAAAGAAAACCACATCTGTTCCATTGAGATACAGCATGAATATAAGTCAAGCCAAAGCTTGCAGATCCTTTCATTAAACTGTGACATGGGGTCATGAAGCTGTTTGAGGTGTCATGGAATCAGCTTTTTGTATCACATTTCCCACTAACTGCACTGCATGTATCAGCAGGTTGACTTGACACTTAATATTTATGCCATTTTTGGATGTTAATGTAACATTTCTGTATGTAGAAACACAGAGGCTCTCTCTTTACGTCTTTTAAATCTGACTAACAAGAATCCTGTGTTTTTAGCCAGTTGATTTTGACTTTGCTAATTGGCTTTGGGTTTTGTTATGAAAGCATGTGGTTGCTGCGGTTGCCACCACAGAGGTTTCCAAAATCCATATGCACTGCATTCCCCTCCTCCACCTTTTCCATGTCAGCCCCACAAGTTACTGCACAGACAGAGGGGATCAAATTAGTTCAGCTGTTAAGGGCAGACTGTGTTTCTGAGCTGTGGTGATTTGACACTATGGTGCCATCTAGTGTTGACTAATGGGTCTGAATTTAATGTTGTGTCTTTAGATAATATTGTAAAACAGTGGAAAAATATTTTAGCCATTATTTTATAAAATTAAATATTTAAAGTGTGATTCATAGTGAAGACATTTAAAGTACTGGACCATATAATGTAATTTATTATCATTTTGTTGACTCTGACTCCAGGGGGAGCCAGAGATAAAGGAACTTCCATCTGGTGTTGCACTAAAGTAAGCTGGTTGACAGATATTCAGCAAAGATTCAGCAAATAAAACATAAAAATTCACATACAGTACTATGCAAAGGTATTGAGGCACTCCTCTTTTCTTTATATTTTGCTTCCAAGGAGCCAGATTTTCTTGTAATTTTTAAAGTGCTCTTGAGCAATAATTCCAGGCTTTCTGGAGGTCTCTCAAAAATTTTCTTTGCACATTGGCAGCTTTGACACTCACTGACCTATGAATCATTCAAACATAAAAAGGCACCTAAGTTAAGGGATGAATCAGTGTTGTGTCTACCAGTGTTGTGTCTATACATAACAGAAAACTTAGCAAAGATCCAATTTTAAATTGCATCTTTAGGCACTTTGTTACCAGCAGCCTGTTGCAACACAGGCTTGTTGTTCCCATTTCTTTAGTTGAATCTACAAAAAAGATAACACAGTTTGACAGTTTGGGATAAAATAGTGTTTTTACACCAAGAAGGTGATTCCCAAAGAGCTATTAGCCAAAAACCTGGCATAAACAATACTGTACACCATACTCAGCATGGCCTGTAGTGTGTCCTTAAAATGTTTGAGGAAAGTAGACAAGTGGAAGACAAAAGAAAAAGTGGCAGGCCTCAAACAGTATCTGAAAGTCACGTTCTTAAGAAACAGGGAAAAAAAATCCAGCATAGACCTGACGCAGGACCCAAGAGATGCATCTGGCCCTTCAGTTGATCCATCTACTGTTCACTGAAGCCTCATTAGAAATGGTCTCAGTGGAAGAGTGTCAGCCAAGAAGCTGTTTTTGAGGAAGGGAAAGAGGGAGAAAAGGCTGAGGTATGCCAAATTACACAAAAACTGGACTGAAAATCAGTGGCAACAAGTCTTATAGAGTGATGAATCCATATTTTACATTTTTGGTTCAAATCATCGTTATTATGTATGGAGGAGGTCAGGAGAGGTATAACAGTGCAAGCAAGCTACTTTTGGCTGTTCCCTTGCCACAAGGGGTCACCACAGCGGATAGCTCCGAATGTTTGATTTGGCAGAGTTTCATGCCAGATGTCCTTCCTGACGCAATAAAGATGGTCATACCAAATATTGACTTTCAAGCTTGTTGGAATTGTACAAACTCTGCTTTTGCCTTATATACTGTATTTCCATGTATGCTTGCCATTGTTTTAGTGAACTGCTGCACCTTTTTCCCATTTTCCTAGCAAAATATAAAGAAATGAGCAGTAGCTCAAGACTTTTTCACTGTGTGGTGTATGTTTCCCTTCCTCGCTGTTGATGCATCTGATCTCATAAACCAGTGTTGCTGAAGAATGTCATGCAAAGGGTTTGGAGGTCTGATGATGTAGCAGGGTTTTTGCCGTTCAGCTGGAAAAGTATTCACAATTTATATTTCCCAGAATGCATGACATCATTTTTCACAACCTCTTTACTCAGCACACGCCTCTCTTAAACCCAAAGTTCAAAGTTATCAAAGTCCAAATAAATAAATAATAAATAGACAGCCTAGGGCTGCTGTGAGTTGACCACAGTTTTCTGTGCTTTAAAATTCTTCAAAACTAGATAGAAATTACCACATAGAGGAAACTGAATGTACTTTTGTCAAAGTTCTTTATCTGTCCCCACCATGAAGATGGTAAACATTTCCACATGTGTATGATGTCAAGCTTAATGTTGCAGAGTAATGATCCTCTCTTGGGACCATCAGGCCCAGATAGATCATCCCTCAACAGATGAAGCTGAAACCTGCTGTCAAAACACATTTGTCCTGGTGCATGTGCGTTTTAGTTTAATTTTTAGTCTCAGAAAATGCATTTCAGAGGAAGAGAGAATTTAACAAAAAAAAAAAAAAAAAAAAAATTATAAAAATTTTTTTAAATTTTTTTTTTTTATTTTTTTTTTTTAAATTTTTAAAAAAAAAAAAAAAAAAAATAAAAAAAGTTTTTTTTAAAAAATTTTTTTTTTTTTTATTTTTTTTGTAATTTATTT
>VUQS01007385.1:0-22962 GCA_015108495.1 Heterochromis multidens
CAGCTTTACAAAAAATGTGGTTAATCAAGGGGGGTAATTACTTTTTCACACAGGGCCAGGTAGGTTTGGATAACTTTTTTCCCTTAATAAATGAAATCATCATTTAAAAACTGCATTTTGTATTTACTCAGCTTAACTTTGTCTAATATAAAAAATTGTGTGATGATCTGAAACATGCAACTGTGACAAATATGCAAAAAACCAAGAAATCAGGAAGGGGGCAAATACTTCTTCACCTTTTTCACACCACTGTGTGACTTAGAATTACTGTTATTGTCACAGTGGTTGTAGTTATGAATTTCCAGTAAACATTAGGGCTGGTTCTGTCACTTTTTACTGCTGCCGCGTAAATATATTTTTTAAAAAATTGAATTCAATTTATATCAAGATTTGGTATTCACTGCTCATGGCAAAAGAAGCCTGATAAACATACACATTAATTGAATGACATACTTACATTTCTATGGGTAAAGATCATTGGTTATTTTACTGTTTCAGTAATCGTGCAGTTAGACTATTTTAGTTTACTGATCATTTTGCTTCTCTTTTTGTGTAAAGGGAAATAATCTGCAGACAATCCCGTGTCTTCCCATGTTTGTTTGAATGAAGAAGGGTGACAATCTTGAAAACTGAGTCGTATTTTAAACAGTTAAACAGATTTGAACAGTTTATGAAGTGATACTACAGAAGTAGGACGTAAGGTAGATGGATGATGAGCCTGGATGCCTTTGGTTATTTATTCTGAATAAAGTGTAGGCTTAAATTCATATTAATCATGAATATGGTAAAGGAAAACATGTCTAATCTTTTACTAATTAGTAAATTATAGAGTATTAGTAAATAACCATTTTTGTTTCAACAGGATAATCTTAGCTTAACTAAATTTGTCCCAGGATGTTATCAGCTTAGCTTTTCACCAAATCCCATCAGAAAGTGTTAACAATCATTTCAGGTACTGTGCGTGTGTATAATTAAATTATCCTCATAATGAAGCAATTCAAAATTATCTTGCAGAGAGGTAACAAAACATGCAACACGTAAATGAAGCTTAATTCATGAACACATAAAAGTTCACTCTGTTTTCTATCAACCCAAATGCAACATCCACTACAGACTGAAGCTCCAAATAATGTACAGCCCAAATCAAGCCCTCTCTGACGTGTCTGTCTGTTTTCTAATGCAACACTTGAGTCTACCTTTTGAAGTTCCACTAAGGACACGTGCAAGACCACAATCTTTGATCAAACAGGAAATAAGCTAGCCCTTGCACTTGACCTGGTCTGCTCCCCAGACACACGATAAGAGGAAATGATGGACTGACTGAAATGCAGGTGAAAGCAAATGCCACCAGTTTCAAATGAAAAAGCAGAGGTGAAAGAGAGCAAGCGAAAGAGACAGTCCATTACGCACTGATCCGTGGCCAGCGGGCAGAACAATAACCTTCACGACAATGTTCTTTCAGAAAACGAACAGAGAGATGATTTAAATTTCTATGAATGTCACTCTTGAATGAGGGTGACAACATTAAAAACAGGACGAAGACAAGAAATAGGAAGTGATATTTACATCGCCTGGTGGATAACTCTGGATTTCTCCAGCAGATACTCGGATATCTGTGCTCCGACCACTGTTCCACCACAGGTGAACTTCATCTCCAGGTACTTGCCGAAGCGGCTGGAATTGTCATTGATGACAGTGCAGGCATTTCCAAATGCCTCCACCAGGCTGTTGACCAGCAGGATCTTCTCCTGGAGTGTCCTATTATTGGCCTAAATAAAACATCATTCCAGTTTAGTTTGGGGAGATCAGCATAGTTCAAAATATACTGTGACACTGTGACAAGTGGCACCACCATTTTCTATTATCTGCTCATATAAATGCAAAAAAGGGGAAGGGAAATTACATTTTCTTTTCAGTTAGATTCTAAATCATGACTGGCACCAACTGTAGCATCAACAAACTCATCATAAGGTCTTCAAACTGCATTAACAGAATATCTACGATCTGTTGGATATGCACAGGTTGCTGCACAGTTTAAAACTGTAACTTTGTAGTTCCATTTCTGTAGGAATGACATGTTTTCTAATTTTTGTCAGTTAGAAAAGCACTGTTTGGATTTTTTGAAGAGCTGACAGTTGACAGTTTGAATAATTTTCTATTATTGTAATATTTTTATGTTAACATTTGCTTTTTTTTAAATCTGTGATTCTCATTTTGGATTATTTTATTGTTGTATATTGTTATCACCATATTACGGTTATGTATCTAGACACAATGGAAGATAGTGGGCATCCATGAGATAATAAAGAAAGGAAACACAGATTTCATGACTCACCTTCCCGAGAACTGTTAGCTGCTGCACCAGCAGATGAGCGCTCTCTGTTTTCCCTGCTCCACTTTCCCCACTGATCACAACACACTGCACACAAAAAGTCACTTGAGTCACATTTAATTATATATGCACTCTGACTCCTATTATGTCAACAATAAAGACTTTGATGCTAATATAGGAATAATACCAATAATGCTACTAGCAATTTTACTACTATTGTCACTGAAATATGTCACTGAATGCAGACAATGGACAGAAATCAACATACTGCAGTTTTTAAGGAAATCCAAATACAGAAAACACAACCAAAATCTGAAATGTGATGAAAATATGAGTATATTAAGGTTACATTTAGCTTTAAACAGTTAATAAGCAGGGCATGCTTTAGGGCTCTGTTACCTTGTTATTGATAATACTGCATGACCATGCAGCGCTCTTGGGGTAACAGTAAAATCCCGCCATCACTCATTTAGCATTCAGCTGAACTAAAGCTAAGGCAGGGGTGGGCAATTCATTTCCCCAAGGGGTCACATGAGAAACTGTGACTGTTGTGGAGGGCCTCACCAATAAGCTTATTAAGAGATCAAAGTAACATAGAGCAGAATTCAGCTTATTGTGTTTCCTGTATTTGTAGTGTCTGTGTTGTCTGTAGCATTAAACAAACAATTAAACTCAAACAGCTTTCTGCACTCTGGACAATGTAAAAAAAAATTAATTGTTAGGTTGCTTGTGATAACTGAGGAGCATATTACCTGATCAGCGTTGTATGACACCATAGACTGGTAGGCAATATCAGCCACAGCGAAGATGTGTGGCGGGTTAGCTGTACGCTTAGCTCCTATGTACATCTTAGTGTACTATGAAGAGAGAAAAAAATAAGATGAAAGCTTGTTAAAGACATGCTCAAGAGTGTAAAGAATACAACAAATTAGACATAATTTTGTAAAAACGAAATTAATGACTTTGCAAAGTGGATTTGTTACATTCTCTGAGGAGAGGAGTAAAAAAATAGCACCAAACTTGAGGCAAAAACATGATAATTGAGAAGAAAATACAGTCAGTGAGGTGTGGAAGAGGCAGAGAAACAGCAGCAGTGTCTGTAAAAATGTGTGTGTGCTGTGTGAGGCTAAATGGGATGCAGCAGACTGAAGAACTGCAGAGGCACTAATGAGCTACGCCGGGCTACATTCACTGCATTATTGACCAAATGTAGGAGCGCATGTGCACAGAATGAACATACAGATACAAAGGTCTATCTCCACTGACCTCAGGCGTGTATATCTCCATCTTATGGAAAGGATTGACTGCAATGAGAATATCTCCCACATAGGTGTAAATTTGATCTCTTCCATAGCGATTCTGAAGCTGCTCTGTGACAGTGTTCTGGAAAAAGAAACAAAAAAACAACCAAAATAACAGTATGAGATGCTTGCTAAACAAATTAATACCAACATGACTGTCAGAACCATAATACAAGAGAAAAAACTGAAGCAGTTTAGCTTATGGCACTGCCTCCCTCAAACCAGCAGGGAAGGATGGGTGGAAATATCCGCTGGCAACTGAGACCGCTTCATTCAATACGTCAATGCAGCGCTCAGATTTGATAAATTGTTCCAAATGTTATTTCTGCAAAAGTTGTGTCTTTTTGTTGTTGTTGTTGTTTTTAGAAAAGACCAACATGGGGGATTAGAAAAATGATGCTAAATGTTCTGTTTTATCATGATGTGACAGACCTTCAACAGTGCTTATATATAAACATGTCACAATAGAGATAAATTTTCATTCTATATTAACTTTTGATTATGATTGATGAACTAGAGTAATTTCATCACTAGAATGATCACTTTGTATCACTAAATATCTGCATGAAAATGTGTTTTGTCCAATCCAATAAGAGGCTTTTTAGAGGAGGCCACAATCTTCTTCCTATGAAGATGTAATTGCTATGGACCATTTAAAAATAAACTTGCTTGTTGTCAGACAGTCGCACTACTTTCAATCTTAAAATAAAAAGTATTTGCATTAAATATAATAAATTGTTCAGACTCAATAAACTGATCCGCAAGGCCAGTAACGTTGTGGGGATGGAGCTGGACTCTCTAAAGGTGGTGTCGGAGAAGCGGATGTTGTCCAAGTTAAGGACAATGCTGGACAATACCTCCCACCCACTCCGTGACGTGCTGGCCAGTCACAGGAGCACGTTGAGTGAGAGACTGAGATTACCCAAATGCACCACTGAACCACACAGGAAATCATTCCTGCCTGTGGCTCTCTCTGTACAACTCCTCCATCTAAAGCACAAGTACTGTATACACTGCAACAACTGTACACTCTTAATATAATAAAGGCAGTATGATAAGAGGGGCACCTCAATTCAACTTTTTTGTGTAATATATTGGGATAGTTATATATTAGAGTTATCTGTATTATTAGAGCAATTTGTAATATTTTGTAATTTTTTAATATATTGTATTATTTAATATTGGTATTTAAACTTGTTAATTACTGCTCTTACTGTCCTGGAGCAACTTTGACCACATAATTTCCTCTGGGATTAATAAAGTATTCTGATTCTGATTCTGGAGCAAAGATATGTCTGAACTTTATTTTACCTCATCTAGAACTTCAAGGGTGGCAAGGTCATCGACCTCATCTGCGTCCTGTGTCTTCATGTGGCTTCCTTTTTTGGTATGAATACGTTCATGCCTGGAACGCAACAACCACATCTCTTACTGAGCAGGCTATGTAACATACACACTGCGCATTACAACAAAAGGACTCTAAATTCAAACTATGAGCACTACTGTAGCACAGCACTGTGAATATTTTTTTTTTTTGTTTAGACATTACTGTTTAATTTAAAAGAATGTACATACAATCAAGCCTTTAACTACACTAGACTAAAAATGTAACTATACTATGTAACTAAATGTAACTATAATAATGTATGGCAATATTTTAAATAAAAAGACCAGTGGTTCACTTTCACAGCCATTCTCACCTGTGCTGTCCTGTCTGAGGTTCAGTCAAAAGGTTTTTATAGAGGTGAGGAAAGTCTGAAGCTCAAATAAACTAAATCACATCGTAACTCTCTACAGCCCCATCTTTATGTGCCATCGCAGAAACAAAATATGAATGTTAAATTTTGCAAATTCTACTAATAATGTGTAAGTCTCACTATTTTACAGAGGCCAGAAAAGGTCATACACAGTGGAGCTTTTATTGGAGTGCACTGATCTGACTATCAATCCAACCTCAAGGACTTGTCTCTATTCAAGCATCTTTTATTTTCATCAAGGAAGGAGTAAACATAGAAAGGGGTAAAATTTTTTAAAAAGTCCCAGAGGATAAACTTCAGAACTAGGTGACTTATGTCTTGTAAACATATCTTTTCTAGTTCAAATTAATACATCTTTATTTCATTTGCATCTCCTAAGAGATTATGTCTGCACAAGGAAATAAAATGATCCCACAAGATTCCAGTTACACATTGTAGGAAACGTCTAGTAGATGTAAACATATTTACAGCAACTGAAATCACCTCAGAACTTTATAGCATCTGCTTACTACTACAAATCAGTTCAAGTACTTACTAAAAAATATCCAGAATTATCGAGAAATCAGAAATTTAGTGCTGCGTGTAATTTACTGGACAAGGTTTTAGCATTATTGTTATTACACTTTTAGTAATGCCATATTACTGTCTTGTGTTTCCTGACACTTAAGTGTTGTTGGCAGCGTTCAAATAAATTTTTAATTTGGGGGTTTGTATGCGCAAGAATGAGCGTCATTTCATGTCAGCTGACCAACTGCTTCCCTCCTGACCATCTCTGATTTTCCTGAAAAAATTCCAGGGTGATGATACACTTTTTAATAGGGAAACTGCCAAATTTTAGCTTTCTACTGTTATTAGTTTGCTCATAAAAATTTTCTTTTGTGATGAAGCATTTTCAAGCCTTTACTAAGCAGTGTTTACTGTGGAGCAATTTTCAAAGAGCGATATCTAGAGAACTACTTAAGCTATGCCATTCAAATGTTTTAGGCCAAATATCTGCTACTATGACTTCAGGAATATGGAGTTTTAAAAGTATAGCTGAAGGCTGTGGATGATGCCTGTAAGCAAAAATATAAAAAATGTTCAAAAAAATTCATTTTGGGAAAGTGAGTAAGAACACAATCACAAACTTTGGATATGCTATTATTGTAGGGTTTTTACCTTACGATATAAAGCGCCTTGAGGCAACTTTTGTTGTGATTTGGCGCTATATAAATAAAATTGAATTGAATTGAATTGAATACTAACTGACACCAAATCTTTCTGGAAAAGTCAAACTGAAGTTGTTACATGGTGTCATTTTTTTTTGGGATGAAATGAATGAACTTGCATGAACATACTTTGTTTTTCATTTTCAAACTCTAATATCTTTAAGACCAGATTTGAGAAGTTTCATGGTATAGAGAACACCTCATATATGGGAATATATACTGCAAATTTCAACCCCCTATCTTTGAAACTGTTCTTTCAGTTCTTTCAGGTCGAGCTGTGGCTGAGGTGGTAGAGGAGGTCGTCTACCAATCAGAAGGTCAGAGACTCGCTCCCTGGCTTCTCCTGTGCATGTGTTGAAATATCCTTGGGCAAGATACTGAATCTCGAGTTTCCCCCCATGCATCCATCGTGAGTGTGTGTGTGTGAATGTTTGATAAAAGTGCTTAGGTATAGATAAAAGCACCACTATCAAATTCAAGCTCTCAGAATTATGTTGAACTTCAGCTACACTTTTGAAACTCTATATTCCTGAATTCATAGTAGCAGATATTTGGCCTAAAAAAATTGAATGACATAGCTTAAGTAGTTCTCTAGATATAGCTGTTTAAAAATGGCTCCACAGAAAACGCTACTCAGAAAAGGCTTGAAAATGCCCCTAACATCATCACAAAAATATTATGAGTAAAGTATGAGCAAAGTAATGACAGTAGAAAGTGTATCATCACACTGGAACTTTTTCAGGGAAATCAGAGATGCCCAGGCTGAGAATTTCTCTTAAATTTGATTAACTGATATGGAATGACCTATAATAGATGTTTTTGGTTAAGAAATAATAAGAAAATGCACAGATTTCTGTGAAATCACATGACACAGAGTCATTCCATCGCTGTTGTGCCCCCCTCAAACACCTATTCTGAACCCTGTTTCAACTTCTCTACTGAAACATGATTTATCTGATAGCTAATACTGAACACAAGTGAGTTTTTAAGCTGTTTTATTCCTGATATACAGTAAATTTCATAACCACTGATGCTCTATACTATCAAATGACAAGAAGTTATATTAAAATAAAACTCAGAAAACAAAACAAAAAGTGACAACAACATGGTTTAAACAGTAAAACATACAACAATGTAAGAAGACCAGGGTGGCAGCATGTATACAATCTAAATCAGTCCATGTAGTTGATGGCAAATACATGTGCAATCACAACTACAACAAGAGCTTTGACTGGACTAGAAAAGCTCCTACTGTGCAACGAAGGTCACATAAGCAACCTCTATAGTTACCTGTCATTACTGTCTGTGCTTCTGTCTGTCTTTCCATGATGGCTTAAATGACAGAAACAGGATCGACATGTTATCACTGTACGGGAGAGACACACTTTCCGGGGCAACACTTTAACTCATACTATGCAGCCTGCACCTCAAGTGAAGCTGGTGCAGGATTGAGCTGTTGTTTGTGTGAGGGTGACAGTCCTTGTAAAGCATCCAGCAAGGAGGGTACTTTGGATTATACTGTCGGCAAAAGCTAAGCTGCAGCCTAGCATATAACACCCACTGACAGGAAGGGTGTTAGGTTTTAGGTTTTTCATGGGGTTTATATCAAAATCGATCAAACACTTCACGGCGTGTGAGTATTCAGCTCATACAGCGAGATACTGGAACAAAAACGTACAGACAAATGCCACGAGGACAATACCTTGTTTTTTCAATCACTCCCATTTGCTGGTTGAGATCAATGAGCTCAATCAATTGTTTCTGCAGGATTTTCTCTCTGCAGACAATCTGTTTGATGAACACATGCTGGAGCAGGTCTAGCACATTCGGTCTCAGCTCAAAGTCCTTAATCAGACATCTGTGAGGTGGGAGAAGAAGCATAAGGTAGAAAGAGGAGTGCAACACATTTCTCAGATTTATATTCAAAGCATCTTGGTTATCTGGGTAAATATTTATTACTCACACAGCAAGGATAAACACACTAGAAGCCACACTCACTTGCAGATGAAGTCATTAAACTCATCTGACCAGAGCTCTGGCTGGTGGAGAGTAGGCGGCGGGTTTCTGTTAAGGGAAGAAATGGAAAAGATAAATGAAAAGATAAGATGAGATGGGATTTACACAGGCAGGGCGGAGAACAAAAGGCTGGAACAATTCGTCACTGAGGGCATCCAGAGGTGTTTCTCTGGTGGCGCAAGGTAATAACCTTCCAACCCTCAGAGCTGTGCAGCTGGATGGTATCGATACAACTGATTTTAGGAAACTGTACAATCACATATATACACTACAATCATTCTTAAAAGCTTTACCCTGAAAACATGCCACTGAAACATACACACATTATTTTGGGGTTACTCTTAACAAGGCCTCACAGCAGAAAAACAACTGGGCTAATTGGATTCCCTGTTCTGCTTTAAGTACCTCTTTACAAGAGGGTTCCAGGCACTCGGTAGGGAAGTCAATGCTGCCTGCTAATGCATCGGGGCCTTTTGCACGTTGGCTCTGACAGCAATAAATTGGTCTAATGAAAGGCCATTCGTCTCCTTTTTATCACACAACACAACCAATATAGACAGGAAATGCATCAGACATTTATTTGCAGTCTGTTCAGCTAATACTGTGACTATTAAAGTGTTTTTCTTATCCAGAAGACAAACAGGGTCCTGTGGAGATGACTTGGGGGAGTTACGTTGGGCTACGTGAATAATAAAGCTACTTTTTAAACCACTATAAGGGCTACAAGGACTTGGACATGTTTTAATTATAATTTCTTGTTTGTACCACATTTCGCTGAAGCAATTTGTTCAGTTTCTCCTGCCAAAAGTTCACTTTGTAAGTATCAGAGGCAAGTTTAAATCATCTCAGTCCTTCCCTGTCTTCCTCTTTTTCTCTTTCTATTTAAATATAAGGTGATGAGGAAAGAAAGTCAAAGACTGCTGGACTTGTGCTTGTGTATGTTTTGCTTTTTATCTTGGCATGTCTTTCTCTTTTTGGGTTCAGCTCCATTGGCTGAAGTAAGATAGAGTGTATTGCACACTACTTTTGATGTAAACACATTCATAATACAGTGGTAAAACTGATAGGAGGACTGACCCATAGTTATGTTAAAAAGAAAGTACACCCTCAGGTACACCATCAGGACACAATAAAAGTAATCTGGTCCTTAGCAGATCTTAAAGTTAGGTGAATCCAGCCTCAGATGAACAGCAACACATGACATATTATTCCATTTACCCAATTATTAATTTAACAAAAATGAAACCAAAATGCAGAACCAGTGTGTGAAAAACTAAGTATACCCTTACTGCTTTCATAGGAATTAAGAGGATAAGTAGCAGCCTTTTGAAACATGTTGGCTGCAGTGTTGGCTTCAAAGTAAAAGCTGTGGCTGCAGTGCTGAGCCACAGCTTTTACTTTGAAGGCGAACATTCTCCATTTCTGGTTTGCATCACACTTCCTTAAGGTTAGTAGATAGCTATAGTTTGCAGACAAGTCAGTGTCTTCCATGCAAACCACACGCAATTACAGCAACCATAGCAATGACAAGGAGGGTTTTGATGCAGCACCCTCTTTGCAATCAATTTCATGTAGCAACAGCCAGCCAGTGATCTCAAGGAACCACTCACCAACCAGTGGGTAATATGCTTTTTCTCTCACGACCAGTGGTTGTATCACATCCAATATGGAAGATAACATTCGAGAAACCTCTACAGTTAAACTGTATGCGATTGTATTGTATTATTATATATGAAATACTATATAGTATATGTTTGCATTGTAATGTGTCAAACTCTGCAAATTTTAGGAAAATTAAACAATGCACTACTTATTGATAGAAAACATAAAATTATAGTGATCCCTTTTAATGATCTGCTGGTTCTTTTGGCAAATGTGTACTAAATAAGAGAGAGTGGTTGAACTGATGCCCTCAGCGTGGCTTTTTCCAAGACTGCTTGACGAATGAAGCCAGAGTAGTGAGAGGAGGGAAGTGAGGAGTGTGAAGAGAGAGCCTGAAGCTCTGGCTGCAGCAGTCACATAGATTGTGAGAAAGCTGTGTGATGGCAGAGCACGACCCCCAGAGCAAACACACAGGACAGCCGTGACACAGCAGCAGTCTGTGCGCGTAGGTGTGTGTGTGTATGTTTCAGGGCAGTGATGGACAAAGAGCTGTGCTGTGATGGTAAATGCGCTCACACTGAAATATCAGGTGAAGATAAACAATTAGAAATTCAGCTTCAGCTCACAGTACAAACAAAGAGAAAGAGGGGCTGTACCCGCAGCCTCCCCCTACAGGATGAATGGGATGAGTGCCAGGAAGGGAGTATCTTATGGATAAACCCTTGCAAGTAGAGAAAAGCCATTTGAACTGAAAAGACTGTACTTAGTGTGGTGGCAGTCTGTATAGACACACAAATCACTATGTTGGAAGTAGGAGAGGCCTTTTTTGTATTGCAGTGCAATCACTATACATTATGCTGTCTTTACAAGCTGAGGAGCCAGATAATGAAAACATGCCCACTCTTGTGTGATGGTTTGCATCAGTGTAGTGAAAAAAATATCATCTTGTTGTACTTCTGCCTGGGGTGAACTGTATCTTTAAGGCAATGGCTGTTTGCATGCATAATTCCAGCTTTAAAAATGGAAGCAGCGTGGTTATAATTTTGTAGTTGCTGATTAACTTTTTATCTTTATTTTGTTTTAGGTTTTTGTTTTCAGTTCAGTGTAGTTTGAGTTAGTTTCCAGAGTGGATCTGCTAGCTTCGCCATTTTTCATTTGTTTCAGAGTCTTTTAATTATGAGAACATGGGAAGCATTTGTCAGGTGCAGATTTAAGAAGTTCACACATAACACTCTGTGAGGGCAGTTTACATCGACAGCCTCAGTAAACATCTGCACCAAAGCTTCATCAGGCAAGTTATGCTGACAAATTTGACCAAATACACAAAGACTAGAAAGTCTAGTTTTAATTTTTATTTCCGTCATCTAAACAGATTTTTTTCACATCTTGTTTAGTTTTAGTTACCTATAATAACCTTGGTGAAGGAAACAGCTGAAGAAATTGCAAGTACAGTCAGGAACCCCCAACCCCCTCACCCTAACCCATCCTTACACAGCAGATATGATGTTGATTAAATCAAAAATGGCGTGAAAAGGTGCAGTTGATGTGGAGGTGGGTTGCAAAGTGGCGTGCATATGAGCGGCAACTGTATGCAAACTAAAGCAGCATAAACACTGCAGTGCACCCAATGTGAGATTTTACTATTGGATGGGTCAAAGGGGTTCAGCTGGCCCATCAGCTGACCTTGACTTCATGGCCTGCCTGAACTCACTATAGACAGTATAAAACATGGACGTAGCCACCATGAGGTCACCCATTGGTGAAGTCCTGTTATGAAACCTCGAGCTGAACATTTTTGCCATCAGCATCTTGGTGTTTTAAAACCAAATTTGAGAAGTGAGGGGGAGGACATAACTGTGAACCTAACATGCTCACTCTGACTGACAATAAGCATACTCTGGACATTCCTCATTTCTGACTTTAATAATGACTATAATTTACAAAATGGACTAACTTTTCACTTTGATATGACCTAAAACTACTGAGTGAGTCCATGAACTGATACAGAACTTGTTTACTAAGGTCCTACACACCTTTTTGGAAACAGAGGTATTTAAAGCCCTTCTGCATAGTTTTTACTTTTCCAAAAAATATCCGTATACTCATATTGAGAATTATTTATGTATTTATAGATATAGACTACAGCTTAATACATGCCTGTATTGACATTTTCAAAAGGAGCTGTGCTTTCTATGTCCTAAGCTGTAATTAAAAAGTAACCAAATTTAAGTGTTTCAGAGTAAGAAAAAAAGAAAAAAAAGCATGCACAACAGGGTGAAATTAAAAGTATAGTCATTATTTTATCACTCCGACAAAGTCATTAATCAGCTGTATCAAATCAAGGGATGGGAAAACAGCATAATAATAGCTTTAATCTATAATAGCACCTTTCAAGATATCCAAAATGTAAAAACACATTACGTAAACTAAAAGTGAACCCAGTACAAATAAAATCAAGTGAAATTGTGTCTATGAGCACTTAATTATGTGTAGGCAAACTGTCATTAGCCTTAAAGCAGAGTCTGGAGTTCAGTAAAACATAACCCAAGTCAAAGTCTCACTGAGAATCAAACTCATAACACAACATGTTTTTAGTTTACTTGCAACCTTCAGCTCAGGTTTGTCACCTTAAATCAAGAACCAAATCAATGCCAGAGTTAAATTCATTCAGCACAGTAGAATATGATGTAAATATGGCAGGTTTACCTGGGTATTTTAAAAAGGGCTCTCATTGGGTGGAGATCAGAGAGGGGTGGGTCTCCATCTCCTAGCTCTATAGCAGTGATTCCCAGGGACCAGACATCACAGCGGGCGTCGTAGGTGGAGTCCAGCTGCTGCTCACATGCTATTACCTGCAGGGATGATGAAATAAAGAGCATATAATAGGTGGTCTAATGTCTGATTACACATATGAAGAGTAAAGCAATAAAATCAGGGTCTGCTTCCTTATTTGGAAGTCAGTATTTATGTTTTTTTTGTATTCTTCAGGTCTTTCACACAAACACACATGTGAAAGAATAAAATGTCATTATAAAGTTGTGCACTAACAACAAAGGAGCTAAATAGATTGCAGCAGCTCAGCCAAAACCACTTTCTCATTATCATTTGCTGTGAGCAGCACAGCGAACAGCAACACACACATACACACAGTCTATCATCATTGTCCTGCGGGGAGTATGATACTCAATCAGCAATATGATTTATTTGAGAGGGAGGCATGTGAACACATAACCACACACACATGTAATACACACATTTAACATTACTGTAAATCAGTAATTTGTTTTTCTAGTTTTCAACAGACAGAGTCTAATGCATGCAGACAAGACAAATCATTACCAGATAACCAATCACTCCACAAAACCCCAAGACCTTCACTATTCTGTCATGACACACTTAATGAAGACTAAAAAAAAAAATCAATGTTAAATCAGTCCTCAAGGAGACTTATTTGCAAAGACATGATAAACTGACTCTGAAATAGCAAAATTATTTCCAAAGAACACACAAATATAGGCACATTACAGCCAAAATCACAGCTCAACAGCAACACCCACACACTACTATTCTTAAAAAAGAAAGCTTCTCTACAATGCATAACATTGTGCAGAAAAGATGCAACTCACCTCCAACCTCAAACTTGCATAATAAAATCTTCTTTAGAAGTAGACTTCATATAAAGGCAATGCAGTATATTATCCTGAAAGTCTACATTTAGAAAGAAGAAACCTCTGCTCTGTCAAAAGCTTCTTGTCTACTCAGTCCACCCAGGTAATGCCCTTTCTTAGAACTTTGTGAATAAATGTCTTAAACAAATTAGATTAAAATCCTTGAGCCTTAATGACGCCACGTCATGCAGCATGTATTCTAATCCTAAATTTGCACAGTATGCAAACCTCATGTAAAACTGTCCATTTTGATTTAACAAATATGCAAGGTCATTTGGGATCATCATGCATGCTGTGGGGATTTTAAAACTAGCATTAAGTGCAGTGGTTACAAAAGAAAGCTGTGGTGCAGCAGAGTATAAGTTTACCTATCTTATCCCTACGAAGTCCACTAACGACTCATCTAATCTTGATCAGTGTTGAGGTTAAGCGTGCAAATTTTTGGTTAAGAGATTACTCTACTTATTGAGGCTTTCCCAAAGTGTTGCGACTTCAAGTTCAATAAAAAATAAATGAAAGGTGAAATTGAGAGCCCAAAAGTGCCTCTCCTAACGTTCAGGTTCTCTCTCTGTATGCTGCTAAATGCTGTTACTGCACTAGGTGTTGCTGAGCCTTTTTCATGATGAATCAGTTCACTGCAGTCGAGACGTCATCTGAAGTTTTTTTCCAAATCTACACAATCTGCTTTGTCTTGCAGTGTTCTCTGGGTTTGTTATCCCTGTTTTATTCTAATATCCACTTAAATTCCTTACTTCTGCTTTAAAAACTCAAAATAATGCTTGTAGGTTAACATAATACACATAACAAAGGAAGTGTCATTTCATATGAAGCAAAGTGTTTATTTCCAGCTATATTTTTAGCTAGACAACATGACAGCATTGAAAATAAATCATGCATTAAAGTCATCATGGATCATTTATAAGACCCACGCTATTATCAAAGCTGCAAAACCTTTTTGAATTTACTCAAATAAGCCTCCAGTGTACACAGGCCTAGAGAGCGGTTGGCAACCACCTGGTAACCTCTGGTCACCAGGGAAGTATACATATATTGGTGGGTAGTTGCTGGAGGTTGCTGGCAGTCGCTAGGTGAAATTGGTCACAAAGAGGTATATGATGCTGCACCAAAACCTCCCTGCAATTGTTTTGGTTGCCAGCAGATTGCTATGTTTCTCTGTGGTTTGCATGGAAGACGCAGACTTGTCTGCAAACACTCATCAACTACTTGCTAAGCAGTAGTGAAACTGTGAAGAATGCAGCACAAACTGAAAAAGGAGACCATTCACTGTCAAAGCAAAAGTTGTGTCTTACGAAATGTGCTGGTTACAGCAGTAAGGCACAACTTGTACTTTGAAGGCCAACAGTCTCCATTTTCAGTTTGCTGTTCAAATCTATGTGAATATTTAGTGACTTAAGGTCCCCACAATATTTTATTCACATAGCACAGTATCAAAAAACTAGACAAAAATCCAATAAAGGAACTAATTTTAAATGTCATGCAGTGGACTCCTCTATATGGTGAAGTCTCACTAAAAAGGTTATTCTCACTGAAGCCTTTGGAAGTATGATGAGGTGTTTTGCATCTATAAGAGACTTATGGACAGCCTAGCTGCTTGTTGATAACGCAGAGACATACTGTGTTCCCTTATCTGGAGAGCTGATCTAAGAGGGGGTATATGAAAGTCAAAATATGCATGAGACAAGACCATACATGCTGGAACATGTATGTTCACTTTTTCTCCTTGATATCAAGTGATGTTTAGAGCCTGACCAATACCAGTACCGATATTTGGCAATTTGAAAATCTAATAATCCCATATATCAGCTGATATTTTTTTTTTTTTTTTAGACACACGAAACATAAACACATTTCCCTAGCATCTGTTAGCAGTATCTGTAGTTATTTATTTACTTGACTTGGATCAGCTGGTTGTTGTGTTTCTGGCGCTCTGTGGTACAGGGAAGTTGCAGAGTGCCCTCCGGTGAATAAATTAAGCAACGTCAACACTCATAACATGGTAAAAGGGTGTTTCATGCATCTCTTCTTTACTTTAAAAATTTTGATTTATCAGCCATTATAAATGCCAATACCAATAGATCAGCAAATAGCTAATATCGGCCGATGATATCAGCCCACTGATTACTCCGTCGGACTCTAGTGATGTTCCATAATAAATGTTTGTATGTCTTATGCTTAACAATTATTTCTGCACAAAGGGGAACTTGATTTCAAGTTCTATAATAATAATAATACCCTTTCAAAAGTAACTTAGAAACAAAAGCCTGTGTTTTGGACAGGTTAAGGTGTCCTGCTAAAAGTAAACTAGTCCCTAATTAATTCAAGCAGTGCAGTGCATGATCACATTAGCTAGATGTTGACTATTTACTGTGGGTTATGTCTCAGATGAAGATTCTTAGCAGATTAGCAGCTTCTGAATTTGAATGTTATGACACAACATCTTTACTCCACAGCCTTGGGAACCAGCATGTATACATACACAGTGGCCTTATTTATCTTGGTAAATTTAATTTGGTAAATGTTTCTTAACTTGTGAAATTACCTAAAAAAAAACTGCTAAAATATTTTCTCACTCAACTTAAAAGAAAAATTTAGATTACCAATTTTGAAGTTGGGCTTTTTTTACAGTGCAGAAAAAACTTTATTTTTTATTCCATGCAAGTGACAGCACTTGAGGCAGTTTATTGGACTTCACACTGATCCCTCTGGAGCCACAGAAGGTGTTACAGGAGCTTTTTTCAAATAAGCAGTAGCACATCCTCAAGACATTCAAGACATGTAAACAGACTTTTATGTGCAAACTCTCACCTACCCACCACCACCACCGAACTCCTAACTTGCAATATAAAGGAAGCACTACTTCCAACACTGTCAATAAACATTAGCAGCAGCAGCCAGAGATAACAGCATACAGAAACTGCAGCTTAGTCCCTAATGCATAACTGAAGCAAGAGCAACACTACGATACAGAAACAGCCTTTCAATCAGTGTCACAGAATGGGCAAGAACCCCGAGCTGAGAGCCCAGTTCACAGCACAAAGTCGCATTAACCTGCTATAAAAAGAACAAGGTTCAAACAGACATGACTGGTATAAAACGGTCAATTTTTGATGCAGCCACTTCTCTAAGGAAGCTATACATACTGTCAGTGCACTCAGCCATGATTATACAGGAGATGAATGATGGAGGCTGCCCATTCCACTTTTTTCATGCACATTGTATTTGACAGTATTATCTCTTTGATGATTATTAACTGTGGCCCACTGGGATCTGCTCCAGGCTAATGTAGCGGAAAGAGACGAGGCTGCGGGAGCATTTATAGGCCACTTTCACTGTACCTCGGGAGCCATCCAGAAGGGGGTTCCCACAGAGGTGTTCCTCCTCAGACGGGTATTTGTTAGCTGGGCTGAAACACCTGCAGGGTAGAAAACAAGACTCAGTGGAGACAGTTCAAAATATCTCAATAATGTTTTTTTTTTATTTTTACAAGATCACACTGGCAGGTAAAAGTGATGATCTGTGAAAAGGGAAACAGTGCACAGTAAACAGCAGGGGGTTTCGCTGATAGAGTTGTCGCTATAGTGACAAGGAGGAAAAAAACAAGACATACGCGCACATGCACACGTGCACACATAAACATCTGCAGTGGGGTTTTTTTTTTTTCTTTATCCAAATGATAGACTGCTGTGAATTACAAATTCTTATTTGACTGCAAGCGATTTTGACATTTCAAGAACAACATTTGAATACAATTCAACTGTGAGCATGCTCTGGTGGCCGGAGACGTTTCACCTCCTCTCAGAACATCTGAGACAAACTCATCTGTGTCTGAGTGATTTATTATCTTATGCTAGAGAGGGCCACGTTACAGCAGTCAAGTCAGAGGCAAATAAATTCAGCAGAAACTGGACTGCAGAGAGAAAAAGAGGGCATGTGCGTCCTTACGTGTGTGTGTGTACGTTAATATGTCTGACAAGGAACATGCTGACCCACAATCGTGACTCCGGTCCAGTCCAGACAAATCAGTGTTACGCCACACTGTGATGTATCCCAGGGCAGGCTCTGCTGAAGCAGCCGACCAGATCAAGAGCAGCAACCGGGACAAAAGCAAAGCCTCGAGACAAAAGCAGCAACCCACAAATAAAAGGTGATGTAGTGATGCGCGACATGCTGCTGCAGAACCGCGTCTCCGTCTTGTACTTCATGTTTTTATAAGAAAATGAGGCACACAGATTCTGTAAAATGTATTTTAGCAGCCAGATGTGCAACATAAAAGCTTTTAGGAAATGAAAGGGTAATTTGAGGAAATGTACCAACAAAATATCCAGATGGTGAAATGCATAAAAATCTGCTCAAAAAATCAAAAGTGTGCAGACAGGCACAATCCCTAAATAACAGAACAAAGACATTTACACAACATAAATGTATTTCCAACCGTGTCAGCAAGTTTATATTATAAAAGCTTATTCTGTGCACCCATTTAAACGCTGTCGCTGTTGGTGCTTGGGGGTTAAAACCAGGGGTGGAGAGAAATGCCAGGATGAGCAATGCAAAGGAAAACGGTTCTGTGGCAAATATCAAAAGGGATTATAATCATGTGCAGGGCGGGGAGATATAGGCATAAGGCTGACACACACACAGGGACAGTCACATGCTGTCATAAAACCACAAAAACACTAACATCATCCCACATTAGTGAGGACAAACTCAGAGTTTTACAGGGATTCAGGCGTATACACAAACTCGTACGTGTCTGTTATGATATATACAGCATATGAGGTATATCAGCTCATGACAGTACAGGTACACCAAGAGCCCCCTATTAAAGCTCTCTCAACCCTCTGTTTCCGCTACATTAGCCCGGAGTGGAGCCTGGTGGGCCACACTTAATAATCATCACAGAGATAATGCCGTCAATTAGAATATTCATGAGAGACCGATGAACGAACAGCTCTCCTCATTCTTCTGCTGCTCTTTTTGGGTCCATCTCTATGCTATTCTGTTTCTCTGCTGGCGATGAGTCACTGCGGGGGCTTTATCTCTTCAGCTGCTCAGTGTAGCATGCGCCCCTCCACATGAAAAACCATTAAATCCAGCGTGACGCAGTACCCGAGGAAGCTCGAGTCAGACGCCCCCCACCACCATTTTCGTCACTGCGAGTTTGTTTCTCCTCCTCTGTGACATCACAGACCTTTTTCAAATTTCAGCTGTCAGCAATGTATAGACTGGCAAACCAGACGTCACAAAAGAAGTTGGAGCTATTTTTATGAAAAAGATTTCAACTTGTATACCTGTATACCCTTTGAATCCTGCTAAATGTTCTTTGGTGGCAGATTATAAGACAGGCGCTTTTCTGTTCTGTTTGCTGCCACCTTTGATTCAGAAGAATGACCCAACATTTACTTTACCTCACTTTTGATAAAGACAGATAAAAATGTGCAGGTTCAGACTGGAACAAGACTACAGCCAATCTAGAGGCTCTGTGCAATGGTACTTGTTCATGTTCAAGATGGGGTAGCCGACCTGTTTTTATTGGACAAAAAATCCGCAATTATCTTGCAGCTTATTGTAATTCAAATGGGAACTAGACAGTTCACATTAAAGTTACTAAAAAAAACAATCCTGTTGTCACCTGCATTTTATGGATTTTTAATTAACTGAAGAATAGAACAAAAAATAAACATCCTTTTTCTGGTCTGGTTGTGCAACAACTGCCTGACCTCAGTTCATGTGGGAGAGAATGGGAGATAAAAATGGCAGTGCTCTCTACTACATTACTTTGTGCTTGCAGCACGTGCATTGTCCAGACAAAGTGGGGGGATGTGTCACTATTGCAACCAAGAAACCAGATTTTTAAACAAAGTAGCAACCATTGTATTTTGATCCAAATCACAACCTTTTTCTAAACCTGACCGAGAGTGAACAAGACTGAACTGCTGACTTTAGGATTGGTAGACAACCTGAAGAACACAGTGGTGTCTTTCGTTACTACTTTACAGTTAAATGGAAATTTTAATTTAGAAAAAGTAATTAAAAAAAGAAAATGTTTTTGTTCATAATGTCAGCCTTCTTTTATAGGATAGCCACACATGATCATGGGCCAAAGGGCCTGTGTCTACAGGCAACATTTTTTGTGGTCTCAGTTATTTTCCACACAAATCCTATAAATCTCAGCGTTGGCAGCAAAGTCCTTGGATAAAAATGCCTTCAATGCTTAGAGCTTATTTTACTTGTGAAAAATTCAGGAAGGCGTGGGGCTTATGATGTCAACACTGTATATGACAAAAGAGAAAACTTCAAAGAAGACCATTTTTTTAATATAGCAAGAACATAAAAAACTACTTAATAGATGCTTCCAGTCCGTGGACACATATCCTGAAAATGGCCGTGTTCCAGTCAGGCAGTTCTCTAGCATTCAGTTGGGCCACATTCACATATTTTCAGTTTCTGCATATTGTTTACACGCAACTGTTCTTTTTCTAGATCAAAATACTGCCAGGCCACACTCTCCACCGTGCTTCATTACAATATCCATGATGGCCATTAACACAGGGACAGGAAAGCTGTCAGACAGTGGCAGGTGGCTGCATGACCCAACAGTAAACCCACGTAGTACACTGTTGACATTAATAATTAGTCTAACATTTCTGGTGCTCTGTAGCAAGGGGAGCAAAGTTTAATTGTTGGACAAACCCTGTTATCCACAGCTACAGCAACTTCCAACTAAGCTTTTAGTTTTTTAGTTTTGTGTTTTCATATATGTATACTCGGTAATGTCAGGAAGGAATAAACGTATGAAAAAAAATCACACCACCCAAACCTAGTAGAATGGCTATCACCATTTTTGGGCTGGTTTTCACCAACTTTACCGTCGGCTTTGTGGTAATTCTTAAATATTGAAAGAAGGGATAGGATAGGGATATGTGCTAATATGTAAGGTTTAAAGTTTTATTATTAAATGATTATTAGTTGGCAATGAATCTTAAGCTATTCTGAGTAATGGAAAAGAAGTGTAACAAATTAGTTTCTATAAAGAGTAAATACGTAAAGTGATGCATTTTTCTTAAGTTATGAGTAATATGTAATGCATTTATTTTTTTAGTAATACCTAAACACTGACTGTGAGTACCAAAGAATTACCACAGAAAGATTAATGATTAATTTTCCATAAAATACTATGTCAATCTATCCAGCAGATGTGACTTTATCATAGTTATAAACTCTGGCTCTCTTCCAGAGTGTGTCTTTTGTCCTGTCTCCCCCCCTCACCCCCAACCGGTCGTGGCAGATGGCTGCCTCTCCTTGAACCTGGTTCTACTGGAGGTTTCTTCCTGTTAAAAGGGAGTTTTTCCTTCCCACTGTCACCAAGTGCTTCCTCATAGGGGGTCGTCTGATTGTTGGGGTTTTCTCTGTAATATTACCCTAGTGTTTACCTTACAATATAAAGCGCCTTGAGGTGACTGTTGTTGTGATTTGGTGCTATTTAAATAAAATTTAATTGAATTAAAAGTTACAGGACAAATGAAAGTTCTGCTTTGCCAGGAGAGGAAAGGTCAGGAGGTCATAAAAATCGATAAGACCTCATCGAGTGGGAACCATCCAGTAGATGTTGAGATATTTCTGTCAGGACATTTGTGGCTCTATACCAAAAATCTTTCTCCAGCATTCTGTTAATTCCATATTTCAATACAAACCCTATTTCCTATTATAATGCAGCTTTCTCTAACTCCTTCCCTAAATTGTTCCACATGCATTAGTTTTGAACAGCAAGCACAAATATAGTGCGAGCAGATACCTAACAGTCATCCATAGCAAAAAATATTTATTTGTATAAGATAAGCTCATCAACGGTTTCTTATACCTCAAAGTGAATGCAGTAACAATTTACTGATGATAAAGTGTCACGACATTAAACATAATTACTTCCTATCAGGGTTTCATGAGCTTAGCACTAAACATGGTGAACTGAAATCTGCTCTCTGTTTTAGCCAGCAGTGTTTGTATGCAATAAATTCTTTCCAGAGATACGGTGTCCTTACTATCTTGGACATTCATTACAGATTCAGCCAGCGAAACATCAAACACTTGATAAGATATTCTTAAATAAGCAAGAGATGATATATCGCAGAAATAATGGCTGGATGTTGTTGATGATGCCAGGATTGCAATAACCTCAGATAAATAGCTTCAGACAATATGTATGATATCTTCTGTGAGAGTTTATAGCCTTTTAATTTAAACTAGAATGCTATATTTATATTTTAATTTGAGGCAAAACTAAGCATTACTTGACTGATTTAAATTTCTTTTGTCAGTGACACAACTAATATATAAATAATTCCATCCATCCATCCATCCATCCATTTTCTTCCGCTTATCCGGGGCCGGGTCGTGGGGGCAGCAGCCTAAGCAGAGAAGCCCAGACCTCCCTCACCCCGGCCACCTCTTCCAGCTTATCCGGGGGAACACCGAGGCGTTCCCAGGCCAGCCGAGAGATATAATCTCTCCAGCGTGTCCTGGGCCTGCCCCAGGGCCTCCTCCCGGTGGGACATGCCCGGAACACCTCCCCCAGGAGGCGTCCAGGAGGCATCCTCGTCAGATGCCCGAACCACCTCAACTGGCTCCTTTCGATGTGGAGGAGTAGCGGCTCTACTCTGAGCCCCTCCCGGATGGCTGAGCTCCTCACCCTATCTCTAAGGGAGAGGCCAGCCACCCGTCGGAGAAAGCTCATTTCCGCCGCTTGTATCCGCGATCTCGTTCTTTCGGTCACTACCCAGAGCTCGTGACCATAGGTGAGGGTAGGGACGTAGATCGACCGGTAAATCGAGAGCTTCGCTTTTCTGCTCAGCTCCCTCTTCACCACGACGGACTGGTACAGCGTCCGCATCACTGCAGCCGCAGCCCCGATCCGTCTGTCAATCTCCCGCTCCCCTCTCCCCTCACTCATGAACAAGACCCTGAGATACTTAAACTCCTCCACTTGGGGCAGCGACTCGTCCCTGACCCGGAGTGGGCACTCCACCCTTTTCCGGCTGAGAACCATGGCCTCAGACTTGGAGG